>JAHWGI010000004.1:562500-586791 GCA_029379305.1 Frankliniella fusca
CCCGGTCCCACAATTGGGCAGTACGTGCCACACCCCGCCGCCGCCCCCGCAGCCGTGCTGACACCGAGCAGGGCGTCAAGTTGGCAGCGAGGGCTGGGGCGGGAGGGAGAGAGAGAGAGAGAGAGAGAGAGAGAGAGAGAGAGAGAGAGAGAGAGAGAGAGAGAGAGAGAGAGCAGTAAGTGTGTGAGTGCTAGCGAATAAGAAAGAGAAGGAGCAATTCTACGCCAAAGGGGCAAACACCCACCACACGCTTCCCCAATCCCCTTACATCCCTTCGGACGCGCGCTTTTTAGCTGGGCGTTCCCTTTCACTCACAGCTCGCCGCAGTGCTGCCCCCCCCCTCCCCTCTCCACGACGTGCAGGAGAGGTGCTTGGAGGACGTGCCGAGGACGTCCTGGGCCTGACGCGCAGGAAGGGGAGGGGGGGGGGGCTCCTCCTCGTTAATCATAGGTCCCGCGAGTCGAGCCGCGCGGCCAATCAGGTGCGGTGACGCAGTGGTCACGTGATAAGTAGACCACTGGCGCTTCTTAAAAAGACCCACACCCCCTCGCCTCTGTGTCGCTCTAACGACTCGTGTCGGCGGCGCAAGGCGGAAGGGACGAGGCGATCAGCCGCAATGCGTCTCTTCCTTCCACTTCTTTCTATCTCTTTCTCCCCCCTGCCTCTCTCCCCCCTCCTGCCTCTCTCTCTCTCTCTCTCTCTCTCTCTCTCTCTCTCTCTCTCTCTCTCTCTCTCTCTCTCTCTCTCCGGTCAACCTTCCCTCATCCTCGGCCAGTCAACGAGAATATCATCCCAGAGGGGATAGGGTGGAAAGGGTGCAGAGTTGCAGAGGCGGCGGCAGCGGAATAATGAAAGAGATCAAATACTTTACCTTGGGAAACTAAGCAAAAAAATTAGTTGCGTCAACAAAATATGGAATAAGAAAGAAGGAAAAAAAACGGCAATTCCTTAGAGCGCGTCCGGGTAGACGGCGGGCTGGGTGATGAGATGGGGTAGTCGTCGCACTCGCCGAACCCCCTCCCTCCCGGAGGAGGCCGCGCTCTCTTCCGATGAGTCCTCGACGAGCGGTCCTCGGAATTTGAATTACTTCTCCACCGAAGCGTGGCGGGGCGGGGCGAGGCGGGGCGGGGCGGGGTGAGGCGGGGAGGGGTGAGGCGGGGAGAGGCCAACAAATCCGAAGGGTCTAATAAAAGTCCAGTCACAGTACAAAGGCACCGGCGGCCGGCCGGCGAGCAGCAACGCTTCAAAAGCGCGCCGCAGAGAATGAATGAATGAATGGCGATCAGCGGCAGGCTTGTTTCTAATCGCAAGAGACAGGGAGAGAGGGAGAGGGAGAGAGAGAGAGAGAGAGAGAGAGAGAGAGAGAGAGAGAGAGGGGGGGGGGGGGCGGACGGTGGGATGCGGTTCCAACCGACCAAATATTACGCGGTGGCTGACAAAGGCGATAAAACTGGCCGCGAATAAGGCGGAAGGAGAGTGAAAGAAGGAGAGAGAGACAGATAGCAAGAGAAAGGGAGAGAGGGAGAGAAAGAGAGCAAGCGGTAGCAGGATGATGAGTGTGAATATGCGTGGACACGGCGGTGGTCCGGCCTCCTCCGTCTCCGCGGGACGTATATCTCGACAGCCCTATCGATAGTCCTCTCCTATCGTACGGTTCTGGCGTCGAGACGAGACGCTTATTCGCTTACCCTGCCGAAGTTGGTGAGGCCGCCGTGCTCGGGGCTGAAGCCGGGCTCCTCCACCTGCGCCGAGTCGGCCCTGCGGGGGAGAAGAGGTGAGGCGAGGTGAGACCAATGGGACTCTCTCCGGCAGGTCAGTCGGAGGGGCAGCAGGGAAAGAATAAGGGGCGATGCGCGGAGGTTATGGGGTGAGTGAATAATCCTCTGTCATCGGGAAGGGAATTATGTTTGGCAAAAGGAGAGGAGGAGGAGAGAGTTTAGGCGGTGGGGAGAGCAATGCCCCCGATACAGAATGAGAAGGAAAAAAAAACACCTTCTCCAAAATTTTCGGGTGTAATCGGCACTATAATTTTTGACTCAGTGTTCGTTTGTGTGATTACTTTCCTTTTCTTTTCTGTCATCGTTTACGCGCCAACAAGCGACGTTAAACTCGAAAAACATATTTATTCAATAATGGAAAGTTTAATGTTTCTCCACAATTATATTGAACTTCAAACTATGGGCCAAATTCCAGGAACCCATACAAAAAGCCGTTAAATAGACATTGACAGACTAGACTCACATAGGAATGTTTTTGCCCTTTAAAACTGGCACCACAGGTCGGGTTGTCAACGTCTTCTCGATTTTCTCAACCCATATTTTAAACCACCAGCACCAGCAATGTTTTAGGCGACCCTTTCGAGCGAGGGGGAAGTCAGCCAAACAAAATCTGTACAATAAATTACTATTTTTGATTTTTGATTTTTTTTTTTGTGTAGATTTTTCAAGAAAAATTCCTGTCCATTTTTGATAAATGTTGATCTTTTAAACCCGTTTCTGAATAAATTCAATTTCGTTTCTGATTTTGTTATTTTTATCTCGATTTTTCAGATTTTTTCGTAGGACATTATTTTGATATTTATTTGATTTTTATGAAATTCAGTAAATGATTTTTTTTTTTTTTTTTTGAGGCCGTACAATGATTGTTAGAAGTGACCCATATTTCAAACCCCCGACATTATTGATCCCGGCGACCCTTTGGCTTTGGAGCGAGCCCCGTGAGCTGCTCCGCTGATGCCAGGCGGCATGGTACTCACCAGGGCGTGTTGCAGGTGCTCGTCAGGGTGAGGTACCGGACCCCGACGTCGTACAGCATCCGGAGCACGGCCAGGGAGTTCCCCAGCGAGTGGCCGCCCTCCACGCCGACCAGCGAGCACACCTGGGACAGGGAGTGCGCCTCCCGGATGTCTGGCGGGGGCCAGGCGGGGCGGGGGCGGACCCACAACACACCGTTACACACATGCGTCATCATTTGCACCGGCCGCCACAGCCGCGCCACGCCACGCCACACCGGAGGTGCTCGAAAATATTCCCACGGCTGCTATAAACTCGCTCGAACACATTCATTTTTCAAGGGGAGGAGGGCAAGAGGGCGCTCTGGCCTCGGCCCCTCTCTCTCTCTCTCTCTCTCTCTCTCTCTCTCTCTCTCTCTCTCTCTCTCTCTCTCTCTCTCGCTCACTCTCTCTCTCTCTATCTCTCTCTCTCTCTCTCACTCTCTCTCCCTTTCTCTCTTTCGCTCTCGCTCATACACACGCGTAGGATTGTACACCGCTGAAGCAACGAACTTGGGCGCGGCTGATTCACACTAAATACTGCAGGCAATGCGCCCCCCTTAAAAATGCTGTAAGGAGTTGCGGACTTCTGGACAAGCATTCCGATTAAACAGTGTGCTAAGCACTCTGTTCCATCAGCGTGCCTACCCAAGCACTGTGTTCCATCAGCATGATTGCCCAAGCACACTGTTTAATCAGCATGCTTGTCCAAGCACACTGTTTTAAAGGTGTGCTTATATACAGTGACACTGACGGATTTTTAGTGCAAAACCAAAAGGCCAGTTCAGAATATTAAGATTTTTTTCTTTTCCATTTTAAATGTGAGAAAGGCGAGTACTTTCGAAATGTGGGTCGGGGCGGCCCAGGGTCAATGTTGTTGGGGTTGGGGAATTGTTTGTCGGGTTCACTGCGGGTGGCATCCCCCTCCCCCCTCGTGCCCCCCTCCCGCCACGAACACACCTCACCTCACCACAGAGCAGGCCGCGTGGCGCCGCGTGAACGGGGTCAGTGGCTGCGGGCGCCCCGGCCGGCCGGCCGGCAGTATATAGCGCCAGTCAGCTGGCTGGCCACACCAGAGAAATTTTCAATTTCAAAACACCTGAGCAGCTTCCACTTTTTTCCTAGCTTACACTGAGGAGGGAAGGGGGGGGGGGGGGGGGGGGGGGGAATCAGTCACACAAAATGTCTCGTACGATGATTTTTTTTTCAAGGAAAGTTTCTGTCACTTTTTGATAAATTTTTTTCTCGATTTTCAGAGTTTTCTAAATCTGTCTTCCTGATTTTTGTTTTAATTATTTTTAAAAGGTTATTTGGGGGCCGTCCAATAACGATTTTTCGAAGTGACCTCTCCCTCGGGTTACGCTTCGAAATCCAAAGGTCCCACATCAGGCCCTTAATGTTTTTGAAGGTGTGAGACGAATTTATTTTTAGGTACGAGAAACAAATTGGAATTAGACGTTTTAAATAGGGAAAGTCCACGGCACGGACGCATATATCCAAAGCAATTTTATTTAAATATAGTGAGTGCTGCTGGTGGCTGCGCGGCTAGGCGTTCTGCAGTAATTACTTTTACCAGAGGGGCCCGGGAGTAGAAGGGGGGGGGGGAGGGGGGGAGAAGGGGGCGTGGCGGTCGGCACTAGGGGAGTGGCGAACTAATCGCTACAGGCACAACACTGCACGTGTAGGTATGGGCTTGATGGGAAAAAGAGGAACAATTTGTCCTCAAGTTTTATGGTTTATTATAGGTTTCTGTTTTCCCCTTTTCTTTTGAAGAGGATAGTGCACTTTGCAGTGACGATATGTCAAGATTAAACTTTTAATTTAAAAAGTTATCAAAAGTAATAATTGTCAGCACTTTTGAGGCTTTCTACAAATCAGATTTAAGAGGTAAATTTAAATGGCATTTCGAGGAGTTCCTTCTTCCTACCATCAGACGTAAGTTTCCGGATTATTTTCACTTAAATTTCAGCGTAGCCCCTACTGGAAAAAAAATGTCTGGTTAAATGCATCACCTGATGCATAGCTCCTTCACTATGTGATGCTTAAACATACGCTGATTTATAGTTTTTGGACATTTTCGGAGTGCATACCTGACCAGGCCTATGCATTTGGGTTAGCGCGGGTTAGCGTCGTATCCCTATGCTTTGACATGACATGCGAAGCCTCATCCAAATGCATACCTCTATACATCACGACATGTTTAACTTGTATACATTTTCGAAATGCACAAATGTTAGGCATGTTGTCATGTATATAGTTCCTACTATACACCATGTCCTGTATAGACGTGCAAACTATGATCACCATGATGTATGAAAACTACGAATTCGTTTAACCAGATTCCCTCCCCAACCGACCCACCACGAAAAGACACGTGAGGGCGCGGGGGGATTTCCAAACTCTCAGCCGAGAGGGGAGTAGTACCACACTGCTGGCAGTACCGGTGCAGAGGGACCGACAATGACGGATGGCCGCGGCGCCGGGAAATGAGTGTTTGCTGCACGCTGGGGAGGGGACCACACCACGGGGTGGCAAATGGAAATACACCGCTCTTGACCTCTCCGGCCGCTACTGCCGCCCCCGCGCTAAGAGACCATGTTGTCAACTTTTTTTTCCCCCTCTGGCTTCCGTATTTTCCGGCTCGCCGCGGCTGAGGCGGGGCGGGGCGGGGCGGGGCGGGGCGGGGCGGGGCGGGGCGGGGCGGGGCGGGGCGGGGCGGGGCGGGGCGGGGCGGGGCGGGGCGGGGCGGGGCGGGGCGGGGCGGGGCGGGGCGGGGCGGGGCGGGCGGGGCGGGGCGGGGCGGGGCGCGCGGCGTTTGCTGCCGGGGCAGAGCTTCACGGCGGAGGGACCGCATCCCCAGCCCCTCCCGCCCGTTAGCAGGGCGTATGCAAATGAGGGCGGGGCGGGGTGGGGCGGGGCGGGGTGGGGTGGGGCGGGGCGGCCTGTGTTTTGGGAGAGGCCTCGCCCGGCAGCGCTAGCCAGCAGTCGGCGCAGCGCATAGGCCCTGCAGCCAGCAGGCCGAACCCCACCGGCTCTGACTCACACGCGGCCGGGCACACCGGCGCAAACGGATGGATGGGCAGGTGAACGCGGAAACGCTTCGCATCCGCGACAAGAAAAGAAGGGAAAAAAAAACAAGAAAAATGAAAATTACGACTCGGCCGTAAACTTTGATTGTGAGACAGGCGAAGCACATCGGTTGTCCGACCTTTTTCTGTCCGACCTCAGGATTTTTGTGGCCGCCACCGTCACACGTTTCTTTTTGTCCGACCTCATTTTGTCCGACCTGGCAGTCGGGGTGTCATAGTTATTTTTCTGTCCGACCTCGTTTTCTCCGTCCCCAACGAACCGTTAGAGTCGCCTGTTATCCTCTGCGATGCAGCTCGATTGTCCGACCTGATACTTTCCCCCAAATCTGAAAAAGTGCCTGGATTTTTTCCGACCTTGTTTACACGGGTAAAATGGAGAAGGAATATGTATCATGGTCGGAGCATGCACCGAAAAAATGGTTCAACACCTCAAATTCAATTTTTTTTAAAAATATATTTTTAAAAAAATTGAAAAATTGGTAGGCCCCTACCTAACTCGCAACCTGCGAGCCCCGCCTGCTTAACTTCGGAGTTCTGATGGGATCCGGTGTGTTCCAGGCGACCGCCACCCCGCGGGCACGAGAAGTCCTCTCCTCTTCGGGGAGAGTCCCCGCTTAAGGCTGGCGGCCTGTCAGGCCCGCCGTACTACCCTATTTAAACAGCGCCTTGAAGCCGTAGGTAGCATTTCAGACCAACGACTGGGCACCACCGGACCGCATGACCGGTCAGTGGGAGGTAGAGGCAAGGCAGGACGATAGAGGGGGAGAAAAGCAGAAAGAGAAGTTTTTGCGGAAGAGTAAGCGTACGGTTGGTTAGACCTGTACTGACCCGCTCCCGCACAGGTCATGGAAAAGCTGTTTACTAAGGAGCCAGATTCATAGGCCTTACTTCCCCACGAGGGACCACCCCCCGTGGCATGGGACGGAACTTCCTGACAACTCGCTTTCGCTGCCAGTGAAGAACCTACCTGGGAATTGAACCCAGGCCCCAAGTGCCGAGTCTCATGACACCCCGCGGCTTTCGTGGCACTAAGACCACTAGACCGTCGGCGATTCCACGAGGGAGCTTCGTTGAAATGGGGGGTTTGAATTCCACTCCAGGCTGCTGTCCTCGGAAAAATTTTTACTGGATGGCAAGATTCGAACCTGGGTTCCGCGGTTCGCGGGACAACACTGAGCCGGCACGGCTACGACGCCACGGTACACAACGCCTGCCCACTAGGGGTGACGCTGCGAAGAGCCGTAGTCGCCGACGAACCTGTGCCGGTGGCGTCATCAGTACACCTGCTCTCCATGCAGCAACCGCCCGGCTGTGTGGCGACATTGGTATGCACATCGGCACCGTTAATAGCACTGGGTAGGCAGAGGTTCGAATACCGATCACAATTTCTTTCTTTTTTCCCCTTTTTCTTTAAGAAGCTTTGTCTCTTTGCAGTTGCCCGAAGGGACGCGACAAAAAAAGGTCGGACAACCGATGTAGACTCTGAGACAGATATCGCGCTTTCATGCTAATTCATCAAAAATGTAAGAGCTCCGAAACAAAAAGAAGAAATAAGAAATAAATTGGCAGTACAATTGAGTTTAGTTCGAAACCTTTTTTTCCCTTATCTCTTTTGCAGCTTTTTTTTTTTTTTTGCGCACCTGTGGTGCTCTTGTCCATAAACAACATAACGCATGCAGTGCTCGCCGCGCGCACGCACTGCAGGGTCCGGCATGGCGTGGGGTGTGGCGGGGTAAAGCAGGGCGTGGCGGGGTGGGGTGGGGCGGGGCAGGGCGAGGCAGGGCGGGGCGGCGGGCCAGGTCTTCTCGTCGTGTTTTATTCACAGCCCCTCTCGGCCCCTCGCCCGACACACACATGCGGCTTCTACGTGGCCCCGCGTGGCCCCATTGTGGCCGTGCCTCGGAGAAAAGTGCCTCTTCCCCGCAGCGTCGCGCAGCTGCAACCCATCCTACACAGGTTCGATACCCGGGTCCGTCTGCAATTTTACACTGCTGTAATAATTTCACACCAGTACGTCGTGAAATATGCAGAGACTCATACGAAACAAAAAATTCAAGGCCCAACCAAAACAATTTGTAATTCAAAAAAAATTGGACCAAAATTTTTGGATGACCTAAGAGTGTCAGTGTCGTAAAATGGAAGACGGTACTTGGATTCTATCTGCCTGCGAATATATCAAGGAAAATACCTTCACTTGTTCAAGTGTGTAAATAGGAGTTGAAAAACCTACAGGCGCGTTCTTTGGAAAAACAAGTGTGCGAATGTTGTACACTTGGATGTGTGCGAATGCCCATTCGTACACTTGACGGCATAAAGGTGTGAATTTTCCTTGGAAATTCGCACACTTCATCCTGCAAGTGCACGAATGAGCATTCGCACACCTAGAAGCTGAGAACATACACACACTTGTGTTTCCAGCGTTCGACAATTGCGAAACTTGACTTCCGCGTTTTTTTCCTTTTCTTCTAAATTGCGCGAAAATTAAGCGACTTACGGTCCGTGGAGGTGCACCAGGTGAGGTGCGGGTTGTACCGCTCCGTCAGTCTCTTGATGAGGTCCACCTGCTCGAGGGTGAGCTGCACCGCGTCGCGGAACTGCGCCTGGCAGGGGACGTACGCCGCCCAGAACTGCAACAGGAGAAGGGAGGGGCCCACATCATTAGCTGGCAAGGTGTGCGGTGCAGAGAGAGAGAGAGAGAGAGAGAGAGAGAGAGAGAGAGAGAGAGAGAGAGAGAGAGAGAGAGAGAGAGAGAGAGAGAGAGAGAGAGATGCAGTGGGCCATAAATCACACGCGTCTCGTCTCTCGTGACGCGTGCCTCGGTGAAGCCTGACTGCTTTGGTAAACCTCATTCCGCCGGCACAACTCGGTGACGCTTCTCCCTACCTCCTCCTCTCTCTCTCTCTCTCTCTCTCTCTCTGTCTCTCTCTCTCTCTCTCTCTCTGTGTGTGTGTCTCTATACCCCCTCTCGCACACACGCACGCCCTTAGTCCTCACTCTCACGTCACACAGGGGTTGGGTTTGGCGCCGTATATAGCCTTGCGCAAGTCAAACAAGCCACCAGCCGGGACTCCCTCGTCCTCCGTGAGAGAGGGGCGAGAGAGAGAGAGAGAGAGAGAGAGAGAGAGAGAGAGAGAGAGAGAGAGAGAGAGAGAGAGAAGGGGGAGAGCGGCAAAGTGCGTTCTAGCTGAAGCAGCTCTGTTACAGGGGTTGGACCCCTAACCTAACCTAAGCACGTCTTGGGTGCGTCCGAGCCGGCACCGCATCTGGATGTCTCCCTTAACCAGCCCAGCCACGCCCCGCCCGCCCATCCACCCGTCACGGCTACGACGGTGCTCACACTTCTCTGAAAAAGAAAAATGCTCACTGGAGAAACAAAAGTGCGATGTCGTACCTCTCTTGGAGTGTTAATAAGCCTGGTGTGAGGGTTCTAAGGTGTGTATATTTTTAGTTTTTTCAAAATATTTTCTTGATGAGCAATTCAATGACATTTTGGGATATACAATAGCATTCCTCGCGAAATGCCGCGTCAAACCAGCCTGCATGTAATAGGGTTCTGATGAGCGGTCAGCAAATGAAAAGCAAGTAAAAAAGTACAAAACAGCAAATTCATTTCTGCCATTTTATAAAAGAACCCTATCATGTGTACGCTAGTTTGAAGCGGAACTTCGATTAGAACACGAAAATAAGTCTTAAAATTCAATTTTCTTTTATAGGAAAAAAAATTATTTCGAAAAAATATAGACTGTAATGCTTTTGGTGCGTTAGTGCCTTGAGAAGGTTAGATATCCTACCTCTGTTTTGCCACTATTATCTTTCTTTCTTTTTTTGCCATGACAGCAAAAGTGTTTTTTTTTTACTATTTTTTTTTAATACGTTCGTTTTCTAAATGATTCAAATTTCAATTTCTCTCTTTTAAAACGCATCAAGATTGCGACACCACCTGCCAGAGAATCAAAATAAGTCAGTCGCTGGTCACCCATACAAAATATGTATACAATAAGTTTTTTTGAATTTTGATTTTTTGATTTTTTTTTTGTTTTTATATTTCAAAGAGGATTTGTATTTTTTGATAAATTTGTATCTCTTTCCCCTATTTCTGAATTTTTTCTACTTCATTTCGGTTGTTAATTTTTTCTCGATTTGCCGGATTTTTCTGTTTCCTTTTTATTCTTGATTTTATTTTGACTTTTTTAAATATTTTTTAAAGTGCTCTCTTTGGGGCCGTGGCCGTACAATGATTTTTCGAAGTGACTCCCCCCTCGATGCAGACGCATTTTTGAACGTGAAGCTGACTGCAGCAGTGGTGCACAGCAGCGGGGCCGGTGCAGGACGGGACAGACGTCGCCTCCCTCGACTCGACAGCCACTAAAAGCTGCAGGAGCACATTAGCGTGACGCAAATAACGGGTGCAGCCCAGCCGAGCCCAGCCGACCCCGTCCATCGCCGGCCCCCATGTACCGGCACTAGAAAAAATAATGTGACATGTGCGTCACACATGCAGGTGTGACGCCGCGCCGGGAGAGGTCGCATCGGGTCGCGTGATGAAGTGTGACAGTAGTTTTGGGTCTCGTTTGCGATGCGACCCCCTATATTTAATGCCATATATAGCCTGCAGCTGGTGTTGCATTTCATGATAGTGTGACGGAAATTTAGGTAGCATTTACGAAGTGGAACCAAAACTGGGTCACACCAATTGACATATCGCTTGTCCCAATTGCAAAGCACGCAGGTTGCTCCGGCGCTGGCGGAACCACGCAAGTCGGCCGGCGCTACATCAAACCACGCAAGTCTGCGCGGCGCTGGCGAAACCACGCAGCGCTGTTTCCCCGAGTTTTCAGGAGAGCGATTCGAAGGTTCGACGCTCCATTGTAATAGGCAGCGTGACCATTTTTCGAAGTCCGCTTTTACCGTCTTATTTTTCGATTTGATTTTTTAAAGTAATTTTAGTGGGAAGAGCATGTCTGAAACTATAGGAAACCATGTTTATCTGAAAAATGTAAGAAATCGAGTTGCGTGGTTTCATAGAGCGCCGATGGACTTGCGCGGTTTCGCCAGCGCCGCGCACCCGTGCGTGGTTTGATGTAGCGCCGGCCGACTTGCGTGCTTTGCAATTGGGACAAGCGATATGATACACATCACATAAGGGAAAACAAAACTGCATTGGATGTAATCATTTGCTGTTTCGGTCAATTTCCAGCTCTTGTGTAAAATTCACGAGCTCTAAAAGAAACTTAGATGAACCAGCTTAACATGGGCTAGGAGTGCTATAATATTCTAACCTCAGGACATATATTAGCTATATAATGTGCTAAGTATCCCAGTTAGACGCCGAAGGGACGTTGGCAATAAAGTTTGGTCATGTAACTCATCGGTTGTAGATGTGCGCAACGTGACGAGAGGGTGAACGGTCCACAGTGAATGGGAGCGTGACGATGTGTTTCTGGTGCGACTGCGCATCGCTATCTCAGAGCGTGAAGCACAGGAGGCCACCGCTGCTGGATGCGGGCGCTGAGTGTGGGTGGGACCCGACGGGTTCTCTCGGCTCCTCCGACAGCAGCCTCCTTCCTAGGCGTGCGCGGAGTGCTGATCAGAGGGCTAAGAGAGGCACAGTTTAAAAAAGAAAGAGGTATCTCTAGAATCATCGAATTTAACTGCTCACAGAGAAAATAGAGGCAACGTTGACTCGGGTTTTCGTTGGCGTGAAGTTTTTAAGAAGCATCTTAAATATTTACTTAACTTAAGTTATTTGAGCCACACCCGAGAGGAAAAACTCTAAATTTTGGTGTACAAATGTAAATTTTCGAAAATTTTGGCGAATTTTAAAGAGTTTTTTTTTCCTGAATTTTTGCTGGGGTAGAATTTAAATTTTGGTGATTTTTTCTGAATTTTTCTGAATTACGAGGTGTAATAAAAATTCAAAGTTATTGTTCCCCCTTCGGCCACATCGCATGCGGTGGCGGTCTTCGTGCATACCGAGACAGGCTCGTATTAATTGGGGAATCGCCGATTAGTACAATGGGCCAAAACTTAATGGGTGAAGTGCATGGGGTGCAATGTGTCGGGGGAAATGTCATTGGCCAAAAAACTTTTGGGTGAAACGGATTTGGCGAAACCTCCTGTCACCACCTAAGGAGCCACAACGGTGCCGTACACTGTGAGAAATTCTTGTACCGGGTACGGAAAAATTTTCCATGAGAGGACTTGTACAATTATGATTCATATTGTAATATTGTATCAACTTAGAATCGATTGGTGAGCAACAAAGTCGAAAAGCGTAAAGTCGTACATGTACGAGATATGTCGTACATAGTGAATTACAAAATATATTGTACATCTACGGAAATATTTTCCACAGTGTACGGCTGGAGCGGGTTTGGGCAAACTGGTACCTCTTCTCCGAAACACCCGCGGTACGTACGTGCTGAGACATATCTCCGTCCGACAGCAGAGCGTTCGTGATCGTGAGAGGCGAGCCGACGAAGTCAAGTGATGTCAGCGGGGTGGGGCCGGGCGGGGTCGGGTGGGGTGGGGCGGAGTGGGGCTGAGTGGGGTGGATTGGGGTGGGGTTCTTCCCCCTCGCCGAGCTGATTGACGTCCAGGGCCCACCACATAGATGACCGGCTTCCTGAGCAGGGCCGGCTCTCCTTGCCCCTTGGCGAGTCCTGAGCAGGCTGCACAAGTGGCTCCAGTGGCTCCAGTGGCTCCAGTGGCTCCAGTGGCTCCAGTGGCTCCAGTGGCTGCCCCACTTCCCTCCAGAGCTCACCGCACCGCCACCGCAGACGCAGGGGTGGGGACGAAGCGGAGGAGGAGGAAGAAGAGATGGGATTTCACCGACGAGGCGGGACGGGCGCGGCGCAGTCGAGAGGAAAAAGGGATGACATTTTCGAGTGTGTTTGCCCGAGACACGCCGCCATACACACACAGCCTCTCCAGCAAGGGCTCCAGTGGAGCTGCAGAGGGGCTACAGAGGGGCTCCAGCGGGACTCCAGCGGGGCTCCAGTAGGGCTATCGTAGGGCTCCGGCAAGCTTGCAGCACGGCTTCACTGGGGCTATTGTGGGGCTCCTACAGGCCTCCAGAGGGGCTGCGGCGGTGGGCTCCAGTGGGGCTATCGTACGGCTCCAGCAGCAGGCCCCGAAACGGGTTCCAGTGTGGGGCTATTGTGGGGCTCCAGCAGGCCTCCAGATGGGCTCCAGTGGGGCTATCTTGGGGCTCCTGCAGCAGACCCCGAAACTGGTTCCAGTGGTGCTATTGTGGGGCTCCAGCAGGTCCCGAGACGGGCTCCAGCAGCACACCCCGAGACAGGTTCCAGTGGGGCTATCGTGGGGCTCCAGCAGGCCTCCAGGCAGACTCCACCGGGCCTCCAGCGGGTCTTTCATAGGACTCCAGTGGAGCACCAGGGTTGTTCTCTATAGCGTGGGGCTCCTATTTTGGCGCTCCCGAGGGACTCCAGCCGCGCTCCGCCCCGTGCTCCAGTAGCACGAGCGGAACAGGAGAGAACCTGCAGCACCTCAGTGCCCCTCCACTCCCTTCTGACATGCTGCGGTACCTGCCGCCTTGTCTGAGCGAGACCCGACCCGCCTGCTTATCAGGCTCCGAGCAGCGAGGAGAGACAGCGAGAGAGAGGGAGCGCCGCGGGCGAAAGCGGAGAGAGAGAGAGAAGGAGGGAGAGAGACTTGCGCCGAGAGAAACCTTTTACCGCGTGTATGAATTAATTGGCAAAGTTGAGCAGCAGCAGCTACAGAGCAAGTCTCGCTGGAGCTGCGTGGCAGCAGCGGAGGGCCCGGGGCGGGGCGGGGCGGGGCGGGGCGGGGCGGGGCGGCCAGGAGGGAGAGAAGTTTCAGAGTGAGATTGATATTATTGCCCGGTCGTGATTGGGCCGCGCTGCCTGCCGCGTCGAGCCACGCCGAGCGGCCCCAGGCAGGCGGCGGGCCGATCTGAAAAATGTCATTCCAATTGGGCTGCGCTTGGCTCCCAGCAGCACAGCGCTGCCGCTGCTGCGATCCGCGCGCTCGCACCTGAGCCGGCTGAGGCGCGGGGGGTGGGAGAGCTCGTCGCTTATTCTATAGGCCCCTCTCCTCCCCTACGAAGGTCCTAAGCCGACATCCTTCACCGTCAGGACGGCCCGGGCCCGTGCGTGGCGTGGCGTGGCGTGGCACCGCCGTAGCGCTCGCGCCAAAGTTTGCGCGCGGGCTGCTGCTGCGCTTTTCTTTGACGCCTTGAGAGAGCACGAGGAGAGGACAGAGAGAGAGAGAGAGAGAGAGAGAGAGAGAGAGAGAGAGAGAAGGAGAGAGACGGAGAGAAAGGGTAGAGTTATGGTACTTGTCAGCCCTGCTCCGGCCCTTCGCGCTTCATAACGCGTCCTCTGGTGTGCGTACGAGGAGACAGTCCGGGAGGGGCGCGATCATATAGCAGCCTGGGTGGGGCGGGGCAGGGCGGGGTGGGGTGGGGCAAGGTGGGGTGGGGCAGGGCGGGGCGGCGCGCACACGTTTCCCCAGGACGGGGGCCGGGCGGGGCGGGGCGGGGCGGGTCGGGTCGGCGCGCACACGTTTCCCCAGGACGGGGCTGGCTGGCATGTTTGCAGTTCGTGTCCTGGTTTTCGATGTTGCTGTTGCGGGTGAGTTGGGCTGCTTGCACTGCATCTTGTACGGTGCTGCTGTCACGCGGCGGCCGTGGGAAGCACGCGAGCCGCGCGCGCGCGCGCCCGCCACTTTGCAGGGGCTTTAGTATCCGTAAATGATTCCTCCCCTAAATTGTCTATCTTAAACAAAGCGGACGAGAACGCTCAGGGACGGTCGGGACTTAAAAGGCGCGGTGACAATAGGTTATACTTTAATCATCGTCTAGAACGGCTGCGGGTGAAACTCCTCTGTAAGCGGGGCTGACGGCCGCCTTCCAGCGCGACCGGAGGAGAGAGAGAGAGAGAGAGAGAGAGAGAGAGAGAGAGAGAGAGAGAGAGAGAGAGAGAGAGAGAGAGAGAGAGAGAGAGAGAGAGAGAGAGAGAGAGAGAGAAGAAAAAAGTAACCACGAAGAAACTGAAGTCACCTCAGGCCGACCAGGGCAGAGCAAAGCCAGGCACGGCAAACCACAAGGTCGTGCGGAGTCGAGAGAACAAACAGTCGCCACGCCGGGATTAGCAAGGAACGGACCGATGAATGAATAATGACAGTAAGACAGAGAGAGAAAAGGAGGAGAAGAGAGAGACAGATTTAGAATGAACTCCGAGGCACGAAGGCAAACGGAGGCGGACGAGCTGCTGAGGCGGCCGTTCTTGACGACTAACTGCTTCCCAAGGATGCAGCAGAATGACCTGCACACCTCTCAATCACTCTGACGTACGCGGCGCGAGCGGCGGTACAGTCCAGCTCAGGACTTAGCTGCTAAGTCAACGGGACCACTGTGAAAAACATTCGTAAGGGTTACGGAAAAATTTGCAATGATAAATGTCGTAAAGTTACAACATCTAGTTGTATTGTTACGCTATTATTTTATTAACACCACTTTTGACTTATACTTTTCTTCGACGAGTAAGAATTATCTGGGGTTAATTTACGACTGTGGGCGTAAATTTACAACTCTGTGTCGTTATCACAAATTACGAAAAAATCGTCAATATCATTTTTCTCACAGTGTGCTAAAGCGGAAGTCTCTACAAGCAGATGAAAGCCGAGGGGTCCACCCAGTCTGGGTAATCTCGAGGGGGTATTCACTCACAAAATCTGTGACCCGACTATTACGCGTATTACGCTCCGAAATGTACAGATTGAGCAAAAACAGGCAAAACAGCCCAAAACGACCTGAAGCTGCTGCGAGCCACTGAAGCCGCTGGAGCCGCTGGAGCCGCTGGAGCCTCTGAAGCGGCTGGAGCCGCTCGAGATGCTGGAGTCGCTGGAAACTCTCGAGATGCTAGAGCAGCTGGAGCCTCTGAAGCGGCTGGAGCCGCTGGAGCCTAGGGGCTGGAGCCGCTGGAAACTCTCGAGATGCTGGAGCCGCTGGAACCTCTGAAGCTGCTGGAGCCGCCCGAGATGCTGGAGCCACTAGACACTTATTCGAGATGCTGGAGCCGCTGGAACCTCTGAAGTTGCTAGAGCCGCTCGAGATGCTGCTGGAGCCACCAGACACTTTCGAGATGCTGAAGCCGCTGGACACTCTCGAGATGCTAGAGCCGCTAGAGCCGCTGGGGCCGCTGGAGACGCTCGAGATGCTGAAGAGGCTGGGGCGGGTGGAGTACGCTGGAGACCGTTTATTTTGCTTCCCCGCGCGATGAGCAGCTGCTAACTCCAGCAGCGCGCCGCCGCCCGCGCCGCGCTCGGTAAACGAGTTAGAGCAAATTAACAGTTTCCTCCTCTCTGTCTCGCCGCGTCCGGCAGAGAGTGGGAGAACGGGGAGAGAGAGAGAGAGAGAGAGAGAGTGAGAGAGAGAGAGAGAGAGAGAGAGAGAGAGAGAGAGAGAGAGAGAGAGAGAGAGAGAGAGAGAGAGAGAAAGAGAGAGAGAGAGAGAGAGAGAGAGAGAGAGAGAGAGAGAGCGAGAGAGAGAGAGAGAGTCATAACTTGATTACGGGGCCTGTCAGTGAGGGAGCTGCGAATGCAGCGGGCCGGGCCAGGGCGCGCTCTCACGGGCCGCAGCGCAGCATCGGACAGCCTCCTGGTCCAGAGGCGCGCGTCCCGCCGTGAAATAAGAGCGGAGCCGGCGCAGCAGTCACGGAGCACGGAGGCTACGGCATAGCCCCGCCCCGCCCCTGCAGGGCCGTGTCCAGAAACACAAGGAGTGGTAAGTGTGAACGCGGCGGCAAGCACGTTGTGTTGTGGGTGGGGCGGGGCGGCTCGGGGCCATCCCCTGGAGGGCGCAAGGCCCCCGCTCCGTCCCACCCGGTCTCTCTCTCTCTCTCTCTCTCTCTCTCTCTCTCTCTCTCTCTCTCTCTCTCTCTCTCTCTCTCTCTCACCCCTGGCCCTGGTGGCCTCCCCCGAGGTCGAGCAGCACGGAAGTAGGGGTAGATAGGATGGGGATGGGATCGAGCAGATGGATGCCTGGTCCGGTAAAGGAGCTCTCTCTCTCTCTCTCTCTCTCTCTCTCTCTCTCTCTCTCTCTCTCTCTCTCTCTCTCTCTCTCTCTCCGGAAGCGGAAGGAAGGAGCTGCAGTAGACGCGGCTGGCACGGCACGGCCACGTAGCATCTCGCTGGAGTGGTGTCGAGGACGCGCGCTGCTCCAGTCATGAGAACAGACGGATTTACTGGCCGCCATCCCCCCGGGGCTGGAGCCGGGGCTGGAGCCGGGGCTGGAGCCGGGGCTGGAGCCGGGGCTGGAGCCGGGGCTGGAGTCCAGAGCATGCTGAGCGGCCACCACCTCGAGGGTGGTTTCACTCATACAAAATGTGTACACCGATTTTTTAGTACTTGTTGTTTTTTCTTAATTACGGGAAATTTCTGTCACTTTTTGATAAACTTTGATCCATTTCTAATTTTTTTCAATTTTATGACGAATTTTTATTCATTTTTATTCTCGATTTTTTTGAGGCTTTACAATTCTTTTTTTAAAGTTATTTCCCCTCGCACCGACCCACCAAGCCGGGCGCCGCCGGCCCCACGGTATTTCGCGAACAAGACTGCGCGAGAAATCTCGTCTCATATAAGAAGAAAATAAAAGTCTCCGCCGACGCCAAACTCGCGCCCAAGCTCTGACACCGAGACGATCCGCAGGGAGCCAGAAGAGCCGTGCCTGATGGGCTGCCGACGGAGGGAGAATCTCTCTCCCTCCCCCCCCCCTCTCTCTCTCTCTCTCTCTCTCTCTCTCTCTCTCTCTCTCTCTCTTCCTCTCCCACACCGCTGATCCTGCTACTCGCTTGCGGTTAGCTTAACGAGAAACGTCAATCACATCAAACCTCCAGGCAGCCTTTCTATACGCACTTATTCCCCCAGCGACAGTTTTTTTTCTTTCTTATTTTTATTTTTGTTGGTAATATATTTTTCCATTCATTTTTAATATCCCTCGGCCAGAGCCATATCATCGTGGCGGCCATAAAACTTGCGTGGGACGGGGAGGGACGAAACTAATCTCGAATTCGTTCTGAATCTTTGCCATCACGCAGTGCCAGGCACCAGGAAAAGGATTATTGCAATGAGTTCATTATTGCGTCCGGACGGACAATTATGGAGCGAGCTTCACAACAGAGCATTAGGGGCCCATGTATTATGCAGACGGTCGCCATAAAAATAACAGCGAGCTGACTCTGCATGGGTAGCCAGTCGTTTATGTGTCACAAAACACAAACACACTCACACACACGCATACACACACACACACACACAAATACGGGAGACGCTCTGATGCGCTTGGATTGTGAAGCGGTCGAAATGGGAAAAGCACGAGCATGAAGGCGTTGCGAGCCTGCTCAGAGATACCACAACTACCATTACACCTTTGCATTTTATTATTTTGCACGAGGAGGTCGTCTTATGTCGCGCGCGCGTTCGTACTTCCGAGGATGGGTAGCGAGGTAGAGGAATGCCCGTGAGCCCCCCCACCCCCCTACCCCTTCAATGGCCTTCCGAGATTCCAGAGCCACTTCCCTTTTCCATTCCCTCCCTTCCCCCTCCAGATTCCAGCCGCCACGCGCGCGCTCCCTTCTCCAGCGGCTCCAGCGGCCCCCAGCCCCCAGCCCCCGGCTCCGCGTCAATACCCCCTAACCCTGCAGCGATAAACTGCGCGGCTCAGGTGAAGCCTCACACTGCGTTCACACTGCGCATGCTTTTTGACTGCGAGCGGGACGAGGGGTAAACAACTCTGAATTCGGTGTACAAATTCCGTGAATTTGAATTGAAATTGTCTGAATAAAATTGAATTCGTTTTGATTTAGCTTTGAATTTTTTGAATTTATTGCGAAGTTTTTTGAAATTATTGTAAATTTGTTGTGAATTTACTTGAATTCGTTTTGAATTCGCTTGAATTTTTTTTGAATTCGTTTTGAATTCGCGTGAATTAGTTTTGAATTCGCGTGAATTACTTTTGAATTCGGGGATGCCCCAGAAAATACACGCACATCTGATCCAAATTATTCTCTCAATTAGATGATTAAATAGGATTTTTCCTAAATTATTGTGAATGATTTCGCTTTATTCCAAATTATTAGAAACTAACATGCAACTGCGCAAAATAATCACAATCATTTCAATTAATTTAAAAAAAATTTTCAGAAGCAAATTTTGCTTTGCAATTGAAAGGGTGGCGTGAAAACATAGAAAATTTTTGCGGCAGTAAACCTCCCGAAGGAGGTTGCGGTTCCCGCCAGGCACAGGGCTTTTACCCCCTGTGGCAGCCAACTGCTTCGGTGTTCCATGGGAACCGGCGCTTTGCTGACTGCGATCCTATCGCGCAATTCGACAGATTTGATCCCCGTACCACCATTGGCCTACCCCTAGAGGTACGAGCGGTGTCAAGGGCGTTAGACTTCCTGAACCCAGTTTCAGAGGCCTTACCTCAGAGGGGTACGCGGGATTCGAACCCACAACCCCGAGTGCCGACACGTAGCCAGAACAGGAAGCGACCCAACGCCCAGAGCCACCAAGCCAACGGCGGTGAGACGCGTTTAACTTCTATTTGACCTGCCATCCAGCTGCGGCCAAAGGAAATGCCAAGCGCGAAAAACACTTTCCCGAGTGGGAGTCGAACTTGGGACCACTCAGTTCAGAATTGCGCGCTCTACCAACTGAGCCACGACGCCTCCATGTCTGAACTGTGCGACGGGTTCGAGTCGTATTTGCCGTATCCTGCAGCCTCCAGCCAGGGTTTTTTTTTACAGAATTTTTTTCTGAATTTTTATTGATTTTTTCAGTTTTTTTAATGATTTTTTTTATTTTGTTTTAGGGTGTACACTGATTTATTTATTTTTTGAGTGAAGGACCCTTCGGATCCCACATCAAGGAGAAGGAAAAGGGAGGGGGGGGGGGGGTGTAACTGACGCTACCGGCCACAGAGACCCAAATTATAAATTACGCTCGCCTCAAAACTCACGCGCGCGTAACGCGAAATCTCATCCGGTAGGCGGGTCGGGGAAGGGAGAGGGGCCTGAGAGAATTAAGGGCAATTGAAACCAATTAAATAATTGAAGCAAAACCCAACTGCGACCCGCGCGCGCCTGTTTGGTTGTGTGGGCGTGCGTGAGAGTGTGTGTGCGCGTGCGAGTGTGTGTGTGTGTGTGTGTGTGCGTGTGTGTGTGCGAGCGTGTGCGAGCGTGTGAGTGCACTGTGAAACCAAGTGTGCAGCTGTAAACACTTGTAACCGTACAACTCCCAGTTTTACATGTACAAGTGTTCAACCCACAGTTGAGCAATTGCAAGTGTTTAACTCGCTAATTTTACTCTTGGAAGTGTTCAACTCGACAGTCATACACTTGGAAGTGTTTAACAAAGGAAGTGTTGTCCGGCGCAGTTATTGAACACATGCAAGTGCACAACTGCCGTGTCGAACACTAACAAGTGCACAGCCGTGGAGTTGAACAGTCACAATCCCATGGCTGTTGGGCGTTGAACCTGTAACGTGATAAACATGGAATTGCACACTTGGCTTAACAGTGTGTGTGTGTGTGCGTGTGTGTGTGTGTGTGTGTGTGTGTGTGTGTGTGTGTGTGTGTGTGTGAGAGGATGAGGCGGAGGTAGATAGGCGGGCGTTCGAGGACGCACGGACGTGCGGGAGCATCGACGGGCTACTGCAAGTGTAGGGCAGGGCCGGCGGGTCTGTCCTGATTTATGTTGCAAGTTCCGGCCGGCAGGGGCTGGAGAGAGAGAGAGAGAGAGAGAGAGAGAGAGAGAGAGAGAGAGAGAGAGAGAGAGAGAGAGAGAGAGAGAGAGAGAGAGAGAGAGAGAGAAGGGGGGTAGGAGGGGGGGAGGGGAGGGGGGGGAGGGGGGAGGGGGAGGGGGGGAGGGGAGGGGTTAGCAGGCAAGCCGTGGGGGCCACCTCTACCAGGTCCCATGCCTTGAAGCCTGCTAGAATCAGGAATCGTAGCAGACAAAAATAGACTGCTGCCGGGTCGTGCAGTGGTAGCTTAGGAGCTCGCAGCCTCGGCCGAGTGGTTACGTTCTGCGGGGAGCGTACCGAGCTACTTAGGACGCCAACCACACTCCAAGTCTGTAATTTAGGCCGAGACGAAAGTGTGTGTGTTTCTGTTTGTTTGTCTGTGAGTGTGTGCTCGGGCGAACGCGCTTGTGAGCAGAGAGCGAGGGAGAGAGAGAGAGAGAGAGAGAGAGAGAGAGAGAGAGAGAGAGAGAGGGAGGGAGGGAGGGAGGGAGAGAGAGAGAGAGAGAGAGAGAGAGAGAGAGAGAGAGAGAGAGAGAGAGAGAGAGAGAGAGAGAGAGAGAGAGTGGGATACGCCCCGGCAGGGTTAGGTCTGGGACTGAATGACAAAGCAACACCAAAACTACAACTACACAACACACACAGACAACCCAAACACACACACAACACACAACACACACGCGACAGTCAATCTTTCATTTTCCATAGCTCCACGCTGCTGCCATACACACATGGTCTGGAGTCAAAAGGACAACCTGCAAGGCCCGCGCGAGTAAGTTGCCTCATGATTGCAATAAAATTGTCGTCGGTTTCGGTTGGGAGGCGCAGAGGTGAATGGCAAACTTTCCGCTGACGGCTCTCTTTTCACAAGGAAGGGTACTCAGCCCCCCCTCCCCTTCCCCCCCAAGACCCGCTTCCTCCACCGGGAGCCATTTAAACAGATCGCCGTTTTGTACCGGGCACATTGTGTATTTACGGCACTTTTTTTTTTTTACGGGCAATTACCTCCGCGACAAGTACGGCGCGCGCGCGCGCGCTCTGGCGATCTCGAATAGGGGATGTAAATAAAATAACCAACTTAATAAAAAGGAACGAGAGAAGAAGGAACTTGCGGAGTAATGCGCCGTGCCGAGCTGCCCGGCGTCTCTCACAGCTGCAACGCCAAAAAGGTGAATAAATAAATGGCATAAGTCAAACACGAGGGGGACTCGAAAAAAATGTGTAACATGATTTTTTAACTTTTGATATTTTATTGATTTGGCCTTTTTTTCCTCTTGAGTTTTCAAGAGAAATGTCTCTCACTTTAGGATAAACTTTGATCTTTTACCCCCATGTCTGATTTTTTTTTTCAATTTTATTTCGGGTTTTTTTCACTGTTTCCCGATTCTCAGATTTTTCTATATATACCTTCTTGATTTTAATTACGTATTTTTTTCAAAATTTTGAAATGATTTATTTGAGGACGTACAATTATTTTTTCGAAGTGACCTCCCCCTCGAGTCAACAACGTGCATTCAGAAAACGACCAAATCGCAAAGCGAGCGCCTGCAGCGGCGAGCATAGGCACCGTGCCCGCCACGCGTGCCTAACGGGACTGCCTACCCCCGGGCTCGCAGGCGCTGAGCGCCCCGCCCGCCCCGCCGCGCCGGCCGCCATGACAGCGGGGAGACAATAGAATTATGAATCCAGTCGGTCCGGGCCGCCTGCGCGCCAGTGCGGGGCGGTACGAGGCGGGGCGGGGCGACCCGGAGCAAAGGGTGTCGCGGAAGAAGACATGGCTGACGGCACTGGCGTGACTGCCGCTAATGACAGTCTCTCTCTCTCTCTCTCTCTCTCTCTCTCTCTCTCTCTCTCTCTCTCTCTCTCTCTCTCTCTCTTTCTTTCTTTCTCTTTCTCTCTCTCTCTCTCTCTCTCCCTCTCTCTCTGACTTTCCCTGCTATTTGTTCCCTACCTCCCACTCTTTCCCACTCTCGGTGGGAGAAAGAACTCCAAAAGTTTTATGTACCGCAAAATCCACCCTCCTCCCCCCCCCCCCCCAAAAAAAAGTGACAGTAATTAGAAAACACTCAGGAAATTTTAGAAAATCTATAAAGAATATTATTAAACCGTAAAAATTCCCTCATATTTGCAAATAATTACCGAAAAATTAATTCTCGATGATAAGAGTTGTCCTCCCCTCGTCCCCTTTCTCTCTCCCCCCCCCCCCTTTTCACTGTAAAACGAAAAGTGATGTTTATCGCTCGTGGGGGAGCGATTTTGTGTATCCGATTTCATCATTCCTGGAGGGGCAGCTTTCACGAAAATTTACAGTCGTTTACAGTCATTTTCGGTTTTAAAAAATGACTCAATATGAGTGATGTTCGGTTACCAAATGACTCAATCAGAGTTATTTTCGCTAATATCGCTCCATTTGAGCTATGAGAGATATGAGTCGCTCTATTCGAGTGAGAATCGCCCCTTGTTTTACTGTGTTCTCTCTCTCTCTCTCTCTCTCTCTCTCTCTCTCTCTCTCTCTCTCTCTCTCTCTCTCTCTCTCTCTCTCTCTCTTTCTCCTGGCTGTTGTACGCCGCGAGGAGGGGAGAGTTAACGCAACACAGGTGTCGATAAATAAACTACAACTACCGTTCCTGACGGCGCGGCGACCTCCGCGGTGCCTCCGGTGTCGGCCACAGAGAGAGAGAGAGAGAGAGAGAGAGAGAGAGAGAGAGGAGAGAGAGAGAGAGAGAGAGAGAGAGAGAGAGAGGGAGGGAGAGAGAGAGAGAGAGAGAGAGAGAGAGAGAGGAGAGAGAGAGAGAGAGAGAGAGAGAGAGAGAGAGAAAGAGAGAGAGACACGATACACCGCGGCAACATCAAGATACGGGACCCGCGCGCGGGCCCGGGGAGCAAGTGAGAGCGCGCGAGAGAGAGGCCTGATAGACTAGGAGTCAGAGAGAGAGAGAGAGAGAGGGGGGGGGAAGGGGGGAGAGACAATTTGTCCCCATTGGCGGTGGCCACTGGGCGGCATGGCGGTCTTCGGGGCCGATAGCGGTGCAAGGCGCATCGCACATGTGGAGTCTAGGCGGGCTTATCGTGCGGGGAGGAGCCGGCAGGAGACCTAGCGTGGCAAAGCGGCATAAGGTCGAGGAGAGAGAGAGAGAGAGAGAGAGAGAGAGAGAGAGAGAGGGGGGTAGAGTGGAGGGGGCGAAGGTCAACACTTGAGGAAGGATGCCCTAGCAGGAAAGATCGAATGGTGCGGAACAAGTGGAGCGGGGAGAAAACGTGTGAGGGGGCAGGATGAACTGTGAAAAATGGAGCGGTGGGAGAGAAGGGGCCGGGGGAGGGGGGGGGGTGAACGCACGCGCGCAAGACAGGGAGGTTTAAGCGGAGAGCTGCTGTCTGCCGACACACGGCCTCGCATTAGTCCCTCCCCCCACCCCCACCCTCCGGACATCAACGCAGACATCGCTCCTACAGTAGCTCGCGTCACACTTGTTCTAGAAAATCGTAAAATAGTATGAAAACTGTAGAGTTACTCAACTCACTGATTCTCCACGGTAAAGCCGAAGTCTTGCGAGGATCTGGGACGAGTTGACACATGGTAGTGTTTTTCGTGGCGTGGGTAATGGAAGATTTTCCCCCCCCCCCCCCCCCACCCCGCCGACGACTGC
>JAHWGI010000005.1:0-127500 GCA_029379305.1 Frankliniella fusca
CTCACCACGAAAGTGATGTAAATGGTAAAGAACGAGTAAAAACAAAGTCCCAATTCTCACCTGCATGTTTTGTCTTGTGTTTCTCCTCCAGGACGTTGTCACAGCTCATCAAGACTTGGTCCATCTTGGTGACAAGATGCTCTTGGTGGAATATTCCAGTCAGGCGCTGCACCAACAAAACAACCTGGGAGGGAGGAGAGGAGCGGAGGGGCCAGCTGTGCCAAACCTGTATAATGGAGGATATTGCACAATAAATATTGATGTAACAACAAATGTAAGTGCACAATAAACCCGACTCGAAGCTTTCTAAAAACACTAAATTTCATGAATTTCCCATGAAATCAAAGACTGAAAAAAGTGTAAATTGACAAATAATGTTGGAACTAACTAATTAATTTATTCTTACACAGGTTTCCAAAGAAGCATTCTGGATCCTCTAGAGGAGCAGTGGGTTCAACTTCCAGGACTGATTGGCCTGTTGGTCAAATCTTGAAGACAATATATCAACGTGAAGAAGAGAAGTCAGCCAACTGACCTGAGAACAAGAAAATCAAAGTAAGATTCAAATCTATTAGACAACCGTCTAATAGTGGGTATACAAAACAAGAGCCAAATTGAACACAAAATGAATTTCGAGATAAGTATGGAACTCATTCATTTCTTAATTATGTGCTACAGAGGTAGAAGTGTAAAGCGTGATGTGAGTAGAGTGAGTCCATTTTCATCTCAGATTGTGTTAGTTTTCCCAGGGACACCTGGGCCCTTCTTGCTCGGTTTGGGCATGTTTCTTCACAAGTATATTCACCATCTCCCCACAACCTGCATAGAATGTTAAACACCCAAAAATGTTCAAATATCAGACAAATACAAAGAACTGATTTTGATTTACTAAATATATGCAGAACTTTCATCAGGTTTGCAAAAACAAGCCAGCAAAGCCAAACATAACCTCCCATCGCTCACATGTTAAACCTTCATCACTCCACTTTCGCAATCGAGAAAATGTCCAGAACTATACGCTACCACATCGACACTGGCCCACAGTCTCAGATGATCTTCCAATTGAAAAATGCAAAAAACTGAATAAATGTCAAACTTTCACCGCGCACGCACAGTAAACGACGCAGCGTCAGCTCAGCAATGAGGTATGATATTCACCCGATACGAAATCGGCAGGAACAAGAAGCCGTGGAGCCAAACAAACCTTCAATTGTTCGATGAATTCGTCTGCTAAAAGGTAGAACAATCGAAGGTTTGTTTGGCTCCACGGCTTCTTCTTCCTGCCGATTTCGTATCGGCTAAATGCCTCATACCACCAGTCACCAGCCCCGAGCCCGAGCCGAGCCGAGCCGAGCCGAGCCGAGCCGAGCCGAGCCGAGCCGAGCCGAGCCGAGCCGAGCCGAGCTTAGCGCCAAGCCGAGCAGCCGAGCCGTCCAAGCGGGCCGAGCGCTGCCAGCCCCCGTTGCGTTGCTGTGGAGCGACAGCGCCGTGACGGCAGGCAACCCACCCACCTCGTCAGTCGATTTGGAAGCTCTCCACTTCAGGAGCGCTCGTGCATTCATGGATTCACTGCTCATAGCTAATAGCTCATGCGCTCATGCAGCTCGTAAGTTCCTCTCATTTCTGAATGCGAAGTGCAAGAAGGCAAACTAGGGAACTTATTTGGTGAAATGGCCTCTTCGAAATATATTAAATTTCCACTTTCACCAAAAACATGTAGTTGAATGCAAGGAACTTATGAGCCACATAAGCGCATGTGTGCATGAGTGCATGAGCTAAGAGCAGTATTGTGGGTTCAGCTTCACTTACAACGGAACTATGTCACAAACTACTTGTCCATCCCCGACACACCACGCTCAGCACTGCTCAGCACCTGCCCGCCGCAGCCGAATGTCCTCCTGCTGCTTCGCTCCGACTCGTCTGTCCGCCTGTCCGCCCGACTGCCGCTTCAAACTGTTGTGTCCGAGGGCTAGCTGGTCTGGGGTGGTAAATGAGGACCCAATGACTGGTGTTCACTCTGCTGCTGAGAGGGGGGTGTCGTGTCGACTCTACTTCGTACTGGACTTGGACTGGACCCTGGACCGCACTTCTGACTGACTGACTGACTGTAGTCTTCCCAGCCAAAGAATGATGTAGCTTCTCGAGAGCAACAAGGAGAGGTGCATCATTCTTCTGGCCTCCCGCTCGCTCGGTGGCGCTGACAGCGCAGCCCCGTGACCAGGTGCGCAACTACCTGCCTTTCTGCTAGGTCAAGACACCACACAAACCTCACACGGAGTCACAACGTGCGTTTAGGTCCTCGCAATCTAAAATATTTGAGAGAAATTAAAAAATCAAAAAAAAATAAGATTAAAAAGAACATTGTAGTGAATGGTAAGTATAAGTACGCCTTTGGCCGATCTTTTGTCAAAATCACTGCAAACCATGATAACAAGTGTGATGGAGAGATAGTAAATGGAAAAGAAACGAGTGGTATCTGTCAAAATATTTATTAACTTATATTACTTAATAAGAGTCAGAGAGAATTATTTTGTAAGATAACAGCAGATGCCTTGGAAAAATTTCATTAACAAAGAAATTAGTCTTACGGTTTAACATTCAATATAGTCTGCTTCACTTTAAGGAGAGGTACCACAGAATTACTCTCAGAAGCATTATGTACAAATAAGTGACTAAAACCTTCCTTTCACATGGCAGGAATCTCAATGACTTTACAGAGATATATAAAAGACCTAAGTGCAGACAAAGCAGATGCAAATATGTACAAAAGTAAACAATTTTTAAAATCATTATCAGCTTGAAGCTAGAAATCAGTATCACAGCATTCGTTGGAACTATCTTCTTATTTTAGATTCTTGTCAATATCATTCTGCTTTCGATATGTTCCTCCTCAAAGATAAATCTGGGTTAGCTTTGAGAAACATTTTCAAGAGTCTATTGTCTTCTCCAGGCAGAACAAGTCAAGAAAAGAAAAAGAGAAAAAAAAATGACCACACAATTACATAGAATTGGTTGTCACCTTATCAGTCTTCAATTTGGATTTAGAGCAATATTTTGTAAACAAACTGTAGCTATTAGTCCATTAATACAGTCAGATGAATCAAGATGTGCCATAATTGCTGTCACATAGAAATGTGACATGGCAAACCTTCAATGCTCCACTTCAAATGTTTTAGTATAACAAACATTTTTATTTTCACTACTTTAAGCACATGTTTAAGAATCAAATTAATGAGTATAAATAAATAGGTGGCAAAGATTGGAGTTTTGTCAGATGCAACAAGGCAACCAAGAGCAGCAAGCACTGGCGAGAGGGACTAGAAAATGCAATAATTAATAAATTCTATTCTACAGCGTTCCTTTAAGTAACAGAGCTTGATGAGATAGCCGTTCTATCCAAGGAAGGTCTCAGCATTATTGAACTTTCAACCCAAAGATTTGGCCTTTCAAGCATGCGCTGCCACAATGTAAGCTCCTTCCCAGATGAGTCCATCCAATCAACTGGCTTCCCATAGTGCTTGCCTGGAGAGAAAGAAATTGAATTCAAAATTCAGATATGGAAAGCAACACAACAAGCTTTTCAAGATATTGTATAACAAACCTGTGCCTAGATTAAATCTCATGCCTCCAAGGAATTCATTGCTAGCAATCCTATCATGGTCCCACACAGTGAGTTCCAATGATCTCTCCGAGAGCTCCTGAAGGCTGACATCTGGATAGATGAAAGTGTGGTTCCAAGCAGGATTGCAGGACCTACGGATAACTGCAGTCTTTTGTTTTGAGCTTTTTCCTTTATCTGGGAGAAGATAACTACAAAACCAAACAAATATTAGATAAATTATTACAAATTTGATGCTTACATTCCAATTATATTTGAAGTCTATTCATTATTCATCTCCATTGAAAATATCGGCGTGAAACACTGACCTTTTGCAGAATGCATCTGAAGAACCACTGGCTTTATTTGCTGTCAAATTCTTTGCTTCTTTCACTAAAATGTGAAGTTCTCCTTTAGATGATCGTTTCCCCTTCTTTCCCAGTGTGCTGCCTGACACATCAGGTGGAACAAACTTAAGGGCAACAATCATATCACCTCTATAACTATTGACATCATCATAGGGTTCAGTCTGAAAAAGAAAGATTAATAATTAAAATCACCGGGAATTGAAGGGGGGAAATTTAAACGGTAAAATCATCAAAATCCATCTAACCCTTTCTTGAAGAGTATAGAAACATGGGGATGGGTCGTCAAATACTTTGTTCTCTAGACCCATCATGACTTCACCCAAAAAGTCATTCCGCCCGAACATATCCGAATGCCAGACAGTTAGCCAAAGTGTTCGACTCTCCAATCCCTTCAAGCTGATATGAAACTGGAAATGAGGGAGAAAGAATAATGTGATACTGGTGGTAGAACCAATTAATATTAAAATTTAAAAAAATATAAATAAGTGAATGAATTAATAAATGAACAATAAACAAGCACATCACAAACCTTTAACGTCTCATCAAAATATGGATTTAGAGTGTGCTTTTTCACCCTTGTCTTCCTCTTTCCGCCTTTGGACTTATCAGGAAGCAAGTACACTTTCACGTAGCTGCAGAAAAGGTAAATCAATTTTAATACTTTAAAGTGCAAAGAGTGGTTCCCAATGAGAACAGGAACATCAGAAGACGTCAGTTTCATGCTGAACCGACATCAATATATTCAACATGACTGCGCATGCGCAGTGCTGAGCAGCTGCACTCACGGATCTGATCGGTTCCTCTTGGTGTCGACGGGCGCCAGGTCCCTGCACTGCACCACGTGGATCTCGAGGGCGTTCTGCTTGTAGTTGTACTGCAGGCCGAACTCCACCTCCCCGCGGACCGCCACGGTGCCGTACCGGCTCTCGCCCGCGCCCGAGTACACGCTGGCGAGCGAGTCGCTCCGCTGCAAGGCAATCACCCACACGCCGCCGGTCAGACATCGGTCAGACATCGGTCAGACATCGGTCAGACATCGGTCAGACACGAAAAATTCCAAGGGGACAACTCTGAATCTAGGCGTGCTAATATCGTCAATTTTCCTGAATTTAACTGTGTTTTTAAAGATTTCTGTGAATTAATATGGATTTTTCCCCCTTTTTTTCCGTGATGACTTTGAATGACTTTCCCTTGTTCTTTTTGTGACTTTCTCTGGCTTGCAACTAGCTGACATTTTTTTCCTACACGTTTTGATTTTTGTTTTGAGAATTTTTCTGATTTATGATGTATCACAAAAAAATTTCAGTGCTGTCACCCCCCGTGGCTATGGAAATTTACTGGGCGAACGTGAACATGACTCACCCCCAGGTTGGACACGAGCGCGCCGCCGAGCGCGGGCAGCCGGCCGGCCAGGATGTCGTCGTCGGGCAGCCAGTCGCGCACGGCGGACGCCGCCTTGAGCGAGGACGGCGACGAGAGGGTGGCGGCGCGCGCCAGGGCCGGCGCCCCGGCAGAGGCAGAGGCGGGGCGGTGCGCGCGGTTGGACAGCGGCGAGGGCTCGGCTCCGGTGAGCCGCGGACTCGCCTCCGGGCAGGACTCGTCGCCTGAGGGGCAAAAAGAAATCGAATCGGCACAATCAGGACCGCGCGCTCTGCTCAAAGAGAGTGTATAAACCTAGCCTGACTCCATCCATGGTGCAGGGCGGGAAACAACTCTGAATTTTGGTGTACACATTTTGTGAATATTTGAAAATTTGTACACTATTTCATTTATTTTTTTAGGATTCTCACTTAAAGCGTTCAACTCCCCAGTCGCACACTTACTAAGCTTGGGCGCGTGTCGAGGAAGTGTCCAACTGAGGCGTTGGACTTTTTTAAGTGCACAAATATTGAGTTGATCACTTTTAAGTGCACAAGAACTCCGTGGAACACTAAGAGTATAAATGGTATTTAAGGGTTGAACACTTTAATTATCAGAGAAATTTCAGAGTTGTTTCCACCATCGGAGTGTGCGAATGTCGCACACTTGTACGTGTGTCATGCAATCACTTCCTTCCGCTGTTTTGAACGCACTCACCTTTCAGCTTGAGCTCCGCGCCCCGTATCGCGGCGACCGAGAACTCGCCTGCAACAGAGGAGGACACACATGTGAATGTGCGCAGGTCACAATCGCGCGGACGGTCCTCTCCCCTCTTATTTGGGACAGAGGTGTCAAGCAGTTCCGTCCGGATCCAACCCGGACGTTCGTCGTTCCGCCAAGAATCAAGTCGAGCGGTGTGTCGGAGACACACGTCTCAACTCGGATAATCGTCACAAGGATCCGGTTGAGGTCGGGATTTTCCTTATTTTGTCCCGAATGTCCGGATGGGATCCGGATGGGATCCGGGAGGGTCCGCCTTGGGCCTCTGCTTTGGGAGCTGCTGCACAGGGCCCAGACAACAGACATTTGTCAAATTGGCATCAGTTGATGTCATATCGTCAAAATTTCGTCATTTTGGTGGCCTCCTCTGATATGTCATTTTGATATCAAATAATTGTCATTTGATATCAAAATGGTGTCAAAGGTGGCCTCCCAAGTGACGAAATTTCGACAATTACATCAAAATGATGCCAATTTTACAAATTACACTGTTGAGAGGACCCGTCCCTACTCGGCTCGTGCGGCGGCGGCGATGCTGACGCGAGCGGCCCGCGACCCGCCGGGGCCGGCCCCGGAGCCCGCCCCGGACTCGTTTCGCGGTTTGGCTCCGGCTCAGTAGTCCCCGTCACCAGCTCCGCCTGGACGACATCCGACTCCGGTTCGCCGCAGCGAGATTCCGGCCGTCCAGGTTCCGGTTCCGGCTCCGGTTTCGGTTTCGGTTCCGGCTCGGGTGCGACCGCGGCGGGCGGCCGGCCAGGAGAGCCTGAGCCAGGTTCCTCCGGGTCCGGGAGGCCCCGGCCGCGCACTGTGCCGCTGGTCGGGGGCGGCGGGGGCGGCGGAGGCAGCCAGCACGAGCACCAGAGCCGGAGCCAGGGCGGCACCCCCGCCCCCGCCGCCGCCCCCGGCGACGGACTCGCCGCCGCCAGCGGCACAGCCGAGACGATGTCGACGCGGTCCTGGGCGGCGCCGAGCCGCGAGTACCTCGCGACGGCCATAGAGACGCCTTCAACGACCACGAACAGACCCCAAGCGATCCGTGGCGCACCGACCTCACACTGGCAGCCCCGGCGGTGCGGCGGGCCCGGGTATGGTGTGGTGTGGCGGGCGACGCCCCCTTCCGCAGATGAATAAGCCGTGCAGCGCTATACGCAGGGCCCCCTCCCCCTCCCCTCGCACGAACCGACTTATTTTCCTTATCCATTCGGTACATAATCGCTCTGGGACAAGGCAAATGACGGAAGTCACACGCATCGTCACAGGCGGGTCTGCACGTGGGTCGTCACGCTGGTCACGCCAATCGTCACATGGGTCCTCACACGGACACGGGGCACCAAACAGGGCGCCACACGGGACGTCTCACAAAAATATCAGTATACACCCTTAAAAAAATTCATTTAAAAATAGAGAAAAATCAAAATTTCTTTTTAAAGAAAAACTTGGTAAAAATCAAAGAAAATCACGAAACACCAGAAAAATCGGTGTACGATTGAATTTATAGTGAAGTACTATCTCGGGCGTCACACGGTGTGTCACGCGGGGCGTGACGTGGGTCGTGACGCTGGTCGTGTCGCGGGGCGTGACGTGGGTCGTGTCGCGGGTCGTGTCGCGGGTCGTGACGCTGGTCGTGTCGCGGGTCGTGACGCTGGTCGTGACGCTGGTCGTGACGCTGCTCGTGACGCGGGTCGTGATGCTGGTCGTGTCGCGGGTCGTGACGCTGGTCGTGACGCTGCTCGTGACGCGGGTCGTGATGCTGGTCGTGTCGCGGGTCGTGTCGCGGGTCGTGACGCTGGCCGTGACGCTGCTCGTGTCGCGGGTCGTGTCGCGGGTCGTGTCGCGGGTCGTGTCGCGGGTCGTGTCGCGGGTAGTGTCGCGGGTAGTGTCGCGGGTCGTGTCGCGGGTCGTGACGCTGGTCGTGGCGCGGGTCGTGTCGCGGGTCGTGACGCTGGTCGTGACGCTGCTCGTGACGCGGTTCGAGACGCGCCTCACCTTGCGAGCTCTGCAGCAGGTGCTTGCGGCGCTCCCGGCGCGGGTGCGGCGCGGGCTGGTGCGGCCCGAGCCCCGGCGCCGACATGGCCCTCTTGGGCGGGTTGCCCAGCAGCAGGGCGGGCTGCTGCGTCTGCTGCTGCTGCTGCTGCTGGTGCGGCGGCTGCGGCGACGGCTGGCGGGAGTAGCCCGGCGGGCGGTAGCGGGCGCTCTGCACCTGCCCGAGCCCGGCGTTCATCTTGAGCAGCGCGGCGCCCGCGCCCGCGCCAGAGGTGGGCAGCCGCGGCAGGCTGTTGGTGCCGGCGCCGCGCGTCGCCTGGAAACAGACGTATTGCAATTTAGACACTTCCACATCGGAATCCGAAGGAAAGACACGAGGGGGAAACAACTGAGACATTTTTGTACACCTCGTAATTCAGAAAACTTTAGATCAGGGAAACTCAAGTGAGAATTCAGAAAACTTCTTTTTAAAAAGAATCAAAAAAATTAGAAGTTGCTTCCCCCTCGGAAAGACAACTCTGAGATTCACGTTCACCTCTTAAATTCAAAACAAAATGATAAATGTGAAAAAATTACAAAAGACAATCAGAAGACTTTTAAAAGAAAGATAATAAAATCAGAAAAGTTCAGGAAATTGAAGCAAAACTTGCACAATATTCAATAAAAGTCCACAAATATATACACAAAATTTCACAAAACTTGTATATTCAAATTCAGAGTTGTTTCCCTTCTAAAACTGTAGGAACGATCGGTGGATGTCCTGCAAAGAGTGTAGATACTTTTTTCTAAAGAGAAAGAGAAAAAAAAAAGAAACTCGCGTGCAAGTGAAGATGTGGTGTTAGCGCTCACCTGCAGGCTCCGCGGCAGGGTGGTGGACCTGGCCGCCACGTCGGCGAGGTCGAGGTCGCCGTGGTCGTCGTCGCGCTCGTCCAGGTCGTCGTCGTCGTCGTCGTCCTCGTCGCCGTCGGCCGAGCCGCCCGACGTGTCCGGCACGGAGGCGCGCCGGCCGCCGGCCCCGGGCCCCGGCGCCGCGGAGCCGATGCCGCCGATGGAGCCGCACGAGCGGACGCGGTCCAGGTGCTCGCGGCTGCGGTGCGAGTACAGCAGGTCGCCCGCCGAGCGCCGCTTGGCCGCCGTGGACACCGAGGCCGACATCACGTCCGAGCCGCCGCACGAGAGGCGCGACCTGCAACAGGGACGAGCATTGCGAGGGGTCCTTCACTCTCAATTCAAGCGTACACCGAGTTTTCGAACATATTTTTTTTCGTGATTTTCATTGATTTTCATTGATTTTCACTGATATTTTTAATGATATTTTCTTGCTGATTTTTCTTTTTTCTTATATTTTTTTTTTAAATTTTTATTACCATTATTTTCTGAATTTTACTGATTTTGTTTTAGGGTGTATACAGATTTTTTGGAGTGAAGGGCCCCTCGCATTTACATACCTATAAGTGCGAAACATTCACACAACTTATTGGGGTGTGACATTAGCACACCTACATGAGTGTGACATTCGCACACCGAAAAGTGTGCAAAATTCACACACCTAAAGGATCATCTGACCAAAAAGTGTGAAACAAGCACACAATAAACGGGCTTGACACTGCTCACACACACCTATATGTGACACATTCACGCACATCAAAGTGTGCAAAATTGACACAAATTCACACATTTGATATTAACGTGCCTTTGAAGTGTGAATCATTCACACACGTACACAGTACCTGGAGTCCGCCGCCATGAGCGCCGACTCGAAGCTGCCCCTCCACGAGAACCTCTCGTAGTCCGAGGCCTCCCGCTCGTCGGCGTTGTGGTCGTGGGGGAGGCCGCTGGCGCCCAGCAGGTCGTGCGAGCGCGAGCGCGCCAGCGTGGAGGCCCCCGCTACGGCCTCGGCCCCGGCCGCCTCCTGATCGCCGTCCTGGCCGCGCTCCGGCTCCGTGTCCGTCACAGAGTCCTCGTCCTCCTCCGTGGTGGTCGACGCGACCGACACCTTCTGCTGCAGGCGCCTGTGGGAGAGAGAGAGAGAGAGACGAAGGGATGAGTCTATCGCCTGATCAGCAAGGAGTATGCGAGTCTAGAACAGGTCTAGTGCGTGTTTTTCTATCATTGTGATCGACAAGAGACCGGCGGCCGTGACCACATCATGGTCATGACACACTTCCCGTGTTCAGGGGCTGGAGGGCAGATTAGATAGCCGCGACCATGAAACCTACACAGACCCTTTGCCACACGCACACGCATGCAGTGCCGCGGGTGCAGCGGTGCCGGCGGGTTGCACACTGCGCAAACGTATTAAAAACTGCACTATAGAAAGCGTTACGTTACACTGCACTAGAAACACAAGTGTGTGAATGTCGCACACTTGAAGGTGTGTACGAATGAATCCTTGCAACACCTTCAAGTGAGGATTTTCCAGAGTGACACACACTCATACTGGTAACACACAGGCCGCTGGTTATGCCCCAAATCTGGCATTCTTTTTTAAATGGCAAAAGCTTCACCTCCTTCTTCTGAGTAAAAAAGGCCATTTTTTTTTTTTGCCAAATTTGATGGCAAAATTTAAATCATTAGAGTAAGAGGAGTGTTTGCTGAAGACCGTGTTCAACCATTTGCAACAAGTGTGTATATCAGTTGAACACTGTGGATTGTGGACATTGGCAGAGGCAGTAGCTGCGGGTGCGGCCCTGCTGTGAGGCTAGCGTGCAGAGGGCCTGCCGCTGCCGGCGAGCTGGCAACAGCGCCCCACCGCGCTGCGCCGCGCTGCTCCGGTCCGCGGGCCTCTCAGCCGCACCTTACCTCTCTCCTCTCTCTCTCCCTCTCTCCTCCCTCTCCCTCTCTCCTCTCTCTCCCTCTCTCCCCTCCTCGTCTCACCTCAGCGCTCCGCGCACCCCGCGCCCTGCTCCGGCCAGTCTGCGCTGCCGTGCAGACAACTCTGCCAGCCCTAGGTCAGGGATGGATAGAAGGCTATTGATGTTAAGCAAAAGAAAGAAAATTTTTAAAAATAAATAAAAATCCCAGAACTATAAATTGCGATAACAGGGCTCCCACATTTTGGCTTCTGGCATTTTCTATGACTAAACCATGACTTTCCAGACCAAATTTTTGAATTTTCCATGACTATCGTATGCAATTTAAAAATAATTATCGACTAATGAAAATTTTAAAATTCTCGACGAAGCGTCTGAAATATCTCCAACACAGAATCCCCGTCATGCGAATTTTTCCATGACCGTCCCTGCAATTTCCATGACTTTCCATGATAACCTGCTTTTTCATAAATTTCCACGACTTTCCAGATTTTCCAGACTTGTGGGAACGCTGGATAAGTTGTGATAGTCCCGTTGTCGTAACGCGACACTGTGGCGAAAAATCGCTTCGTAGCACGATTCGACAAGATTTGGAATCTAACATGCAACACACCCAAATAAAAACAAAAATTAAAATATTTCACAATTGTTGAAGGAGAATGTGCCATCAACATAATGGAACGATTTAACTTATTAGTACATTGCTTGATGAAAATAAGTTAGTTTAATTCTAGTATTCAAAGTTGGCTTTTGAAAGCACCTCATTACCCCGTGTCTGATTGTCCAGCTGCATCCTAAGAGGACAATATTTTTTAAAATTTGTGATTAATTTTGCAGTTCGCTATTAAAGGCAAATTAACTGGCTTGTAAAATTCATAAATATTACACTGTACGAGGTATGCGATTAAAAAACTTGTTTAGTCTGCATAGCACTAATTTACGTTTCGCACCCTTTTTTTCCCCAGACAGAATACTTTCATTCTGTAAAATATTACAGTGACAGCTCACGATAGCAATTTACAGCATTATTGCTGATTTCAACAAACCACTAAATTAAAACGAGACAAAAATTGTGAAGCTCACTTTGAAGCTCTTTTCGCACTTCATTCACGATCTTTTTACTGTTTCAGAGATCGTGCTTTTTGAATGAAGTACCGTTAACACGCCAGCATGACTTTTCATAGTTTTTTTTTTTCAATTATGTTCCTCAAAAAAAAAAAAATAATAATTCTAACTCCTCTCGCTGGCTAATCGCCGAGCAGCCATGTGTACACGTACACGACACGGTCGGTGAGTTCCATGCCGATTAAAACCAAAGAAACGTACGATTTGTGTGAGGCAGCCTACTAACCCAGAAATTTTCTGACACACAACTAGCCATGACCAACCAAAAATTCCCGCCAAAAAATAAAAAATTAAGTAAAAGTATATAGAAATTAAATGTCAATAAATACTTCTAGGCACTAAAACGTCCAAATAGCGTTTTCTTCCCTTCTTCTTTTAACAACTATGAATTACAGGCCTTGATTCGCCCAGCATCCCCATCTGTTCACAGTGTATTTTGACAGTGTGGGACGCAGGGGCTCCAAGTGAAAGTGCCCCTCCTTTCCCCCGCCTAGCTCAGCGCGAGTGAGCGGCTCGGCGGCCCCCCAGCCCGGTCCCAGGTCCCAGGTCCCGGGTCTCAGGTCCGCCTTGGCATCGCATCGCATCACATTAAAATGCTCGGGGGGCCTAAACATTCAGAGCACCCGCACTGGCGGAACTAACTCCCAGATAGGGGACTTGACTGTCATCTGAAGTCTATTCAACTGTCATACACACTCTAAAAGCCCATGGACATTTCCTATAGAACTTTTTGTCAACAGATTCTGTGACAAGTAAATTGATACAAAAAGTGTTGTCTACAATTTTGTCGACCACTAAGAACACATTTGTTCGTAGCTGGACACTAAATTTCTTTGAGGACAGAGTAGTAGACTGTTTGGCAGCAATCTTGCAGAAAGTCTGGAAACGTTTTTAAACGTTACCGGCCATAGACAAATTAAAACACGGAAAAAACTTCGTCTTGGTTTTCAAGCAGCCCCGGAAACCCTGTGTATTTTCTCCATAAGAGCTGCTTGGTTTTTCCAAAACTGCTTGGAAACCAGGACGCCGTTTTTTCAGTGAATTCTGTCCAATTAAACACAAAATTTGTCCACAACTGTGGACAAATTGTCCATATATGTACGCATATTTATTGTTACCAGCTCTGGTCATGCTAAAAATTCTCCAAAGTAAAGTCCGTAGACATTTAGTGTGCACTTTGGCGATGACCATAGTGGGACACATTCGGGGGCTTCACAAAGTGCCCATGTGAGAAGGTGACATGAAGATGAAGAACACTTTAGTTACAGTCAGATGACTGGCATATCAGTCCAGTACATCAGAAAACAATCGGAAATACAAGGGCTTCTTAATCAAAGCATCTAGACGTGTTCAGCGATAGGGTCGACACTTGTCACCTGTCAGTGTGCCTCAATTTATTGCTATTGATAGTGGCGTTAGCCGTGATTAGGGAGACCAACCCTCACACTTCACGTGAGGTCTCGCGGCATCACTTTGAATGCCAAAGTTTGACCAAATTTGGAATGGAAACTGAAAGATTTTGCCACTGTAGAAGATAAAATCTCTCCAAAAGAATGACAAAAATTCCCTCTTCTATACCGACATTGCACAGTCTTACGGAGGAGGCAAAATATTGTCATTTGAACACTGTGAAAAATTCTCGTAAAGGTTGCAGGAAAATTTTTCATGATAAGTGTTGTAAAATTACAATTTGAAATTGTAAAATTTCAAGTACTTTGCATCGACTTAGAATTCTTTGACGAGCAAGAATGGGCGGTCTTAAATTTACAACATATTTTGAAAATCGTAAGTACAAAATATGTTGTAAATTTACGAAGATATTTTTCACAGTGAAGAACACTTTTTCACAAAAAAAAATCACTTTCGTCATCGAAAAGCAACGCATAAATTTGAAATTCAGGAACAGACACCAAATAGGACGATCGATCAACGTCCCTCCCGCAATACTGACTCACGCCGGCAAGAGCGCCCATAAACAACTACCACCTTCACCATCCGGAGGAAAAGTGAAGATGGCGCGATGCCATGGGCGCCGCCCCGCCCCGCCCCGCCCCGTGGGAAAATGGAAATATCCCGCGGAATTCCTTTCATATCCAACAGCGTGAGGAACAGCAAAGCGAGCACAACACACCGACTATTGGCGAGGGGTGGGGTGGGGTGGGGTGGGGTGGGGTGGGGCCGACCTGAACCTGGGCTCGCTCACTCTCACTCTCGCCCAGGTCTCTCGCGGGCCGGGCCGGGCCGGGCCGCGGGTGAACACTCTCAGACTGCCGTCTGATGAGACCGCTCTCGCGCCCCCGTCCTTGTCGCATTCATGGGGCTTTGCATCCCCACCGCTACAGGTGCGATAAAGACGGAGGCACCAAGAGCGACCTTCGGAATCTCGAGGCAGGCATCGCGACTACTTGCCCACCCGCGCAAATCGCGATGCATTTCTCTGTAGGGTATAAGGTGAACCACCAACAGCGCACAACCAGAAAAAATGTACAAGCTAACGGGCTATGTACTATTTTGTGCAAAACTACGTACGCGCAATATTTTTACATAATTACGCACAACAATATCGTGAATTTGTGCGTATATTACGCATAGTTTTGTACGCAAAAAATAAGCTAAGGCAGCTCAATGCACTTCAGCTTAGAGAGGTCAAGAGGTGAGGAGGGGAGGGTGAGGTGAGGGGCCCTCGCTCAGCTGTATTCCACCAAATCACATTTCTTGCTTGTAATGAGCGAAGCATTATTTCATCGCCCTGTAAAAGTGACGTTCTTGAAAACGACTCTAATCGAGTCTTTTCCGGTATTTTAAAATCGCCGCAATAGAGTGACGTTTGATGATTTGACTAAAAAAGAGTCATCAAAGTGACTCTAATAGAGCGATGTTAATCAATGTCGCTCCCCCGAGAACATGAAAATTTGGTACAGAAATGTCGCTCTCCCAAGAGCGACAAAGGCGACTCCTCCATCTTCAGTGATGCCTATCGTGCCTATCCAGCTAAAACGTTTTACCCCGTATAATTCGTCAAAATACTAAATACATATGAAAAATACAAGAAAATACCAGAAAATTCACGAGAAATGCAAGAAATACAATGTAAGTGTACATACAGAAATACACGATAGGTGACCGCCCCTAGGTCTGAGGGTATAAGCCCTCGCGCTCCCACTTTGCGGGGTAGGCAACACGCCAGCACCGCTCCACACAGCGCTGCCTACCCTGCCCCCTGCAGGGGCCCGCCCGCGCCCTGCCGGGGCCGAGCGGCGCTAAGCACGCTTACTCTGCCCCGCCCTGCCCCGCCCTGCCCCGCCCTGCCCGACATTCCCTCTTGCTATCCTGTTGCTCGCGGGCCGTACGACGCCCGCCCCGCCCCGACCCCTTGCTCGCGGCCCAGCCCAGCCCGGCCGATAGTTCTAGTCCGTGGGCAGCAGTAGTAGCCAGCCTGGATGGGAGTGTATAGCACATTCGTTCTACTTGCTTCTCGCGGCCACCAATTTAGCGCGCGGGCCCGTGCGTCGATTCGAGGCGAAGAAAGATATAAAAAAGAAAATAAAAGAAAAAAGGGAGAAGAAAAAGAAAATTGAGGAGGCAGTTAGGGGTAAAGAGCCTGGCCGTCCGGCCGGCAAAGAGTCCAAACTACAGTTTGGTGCAAGCTGTGAACTCCATCATGACGAACAACACTCCTGCACTCTAAATCTTCTACAAAGATTTATTTTCGTATAGGACACATTTGTACTATACTGTACTTTGTTCTTAAGAATTATGTGCAACCGTACACGGTAAAAATAGTTTCTTGTATTTCAAGATCATTCTTGGATCTTATGGAGAATAATGGACATCCAAGACAGATCTTAAATACAAGAAACCATTTTTACCGTGTAATGTACAGAAAATTTCCTTGTATTTCCCAAAAGTTTGCTTTGTATTACAAATATTTTTCTTTTGTATTATAAAGAAAATTTCGCTTTGTTTTACGGTTGCAAATAAATCGACAATTATTTTCTTTGTAATACTTTAATGGTGTGAGCGCGTAATCTCTCTAGCACTTACAAACACTGGAAATCCAAATACTGTGCAAATGTCACTCACTGGAGAGTATATTTTTCTCATGCTAGTGGGTGAGCAAATGCCCATGCAGGGCCTGGTGGGTCATTGCCATTCCCTTATCTACACTCTTAAATTCTTACAAAGAAAATTCTTGTATTACGAAGAATTCTGTGCAACCGTAATGCAAAGCCAAAATTTTCTTGGTAATGCAAAGAAAAAAAATATTTCTAATAAACACAAAGATTTTTTTTCAGGATTTTTTTTTAGGGTTACATACTGTTGCACAGAATTCTTTTTAGTGTACGAAAAAATTCTTTGGAGAAGATTTAGAGTTTACAAGATGGAAACAGGCATTCTCTGACCTACTGTGTTAATATTGAGTCCGACAGCCAAAAGAATTGTACACTCTAACTGTATTTGTATAATCTTGTAACCAGGAACGTGCCGACCCAACAACCTGCAGGATACAATGCAGCGCTGCACGTAAAACTGCTGGAAAGGCACGTAAAACTGTGGTAACGTAATACATTTGAGTCTCTGCGCGGGACGCGCGGCGAGCGGGGTCCCCCACACTCCCCCAGAGGGTGCCGCAAAGAGTTTCGTGAGTATTCGCGAGCATTGAAGAGTGTTCACGAATGTCCACGAGTATCCACGAGTACTCAGTAAATCTTATTGTGAAGTAGTTTGCCACTTTTAACTGCGAAACTAAAGTTCTGCATTTATAACTGCAGAACTCTTTAATTCTGCACTTGCAACTGCAGAATCTCTATCCAGTTTTTAGTGCAGATCTAGAGAGTTCTGCAGTTCAGTGCAGTTGCAGGCGCAGAACTTAAGTTTCGCAGTTTAAAGTGGCAAACTACTACACACTTGGATTCGCAGAGTATTCGCGAGTATTGGCGGGTCGTATCATGCGAGTTTTCCTTGATATTTTTTCCGCGAGTAACTCGCGAAAATTGGCAAGTAACTCGCAAGTAATTTCTTTTGTTTTTCTTCTTTTTCTTTTCGTGTAGCCTACAATGAGTATTTTAGAGGGGGACCCCTGTAGCGGCGCGCTCGGGCGGGGCGGGGCGGGGCGGGGCGGGGCCCGGCAAGCGGAGCGGGTCAAACATTTCCATTATTTCCGAGCGATATATTCGGGTTAAAAGCGCGGGGCCGCGGCAGTCACGGCACGCACGCCCAGACGAGACGAGATGAGGAGCCGCAATCTACATCGTTATGAGTAACAGGCGCACCTTTCCTTCTCCTGCTCTCCGACTTTGTGGGGTTGATTCTTATCTGGGACGGATTTAACATAGAAGTCCACTGTGAAAAATATCCTCGTAAATTTACGACATTTTTTTTTGTAATTTTGATTTACAAAATATGTCGTAAATTTACGACTGCCCATTCTTGCTCGTCGGTCAATTCCAGATCGATAGGGAGTGCTTGTAAATTTACAATTTCAGATTGTAATTTTACGGCTTTTATCATGGAAAATTTTCCCGTAACCCTTACGAGTATTTTTCACAGTGTCGGCAAAAGCTACGTACAGTATACGCACGCGGCGAGTCAGAGGGTGCATCAGAATATTTTCACCGTGACATTTCATACCGTGGCTTACGGTGAAAATTTACCGAAAACTAGAGCAAGCGGGTTATTGCCACAAATTTTAAATTTTAATTTTCCTTGAGTTTTCTCTGATTTCCAGGCTCCTCTTTAAAATATGAAATTTCCCTGACTTGTAAAGTATTGCATCTCAATTTCTTCAATAAAACGCGAGCGGCAAGCCCCACCTCAAGCCGCCCCGCCCCGCCCCGCCCCGCCGGATGTGTTGCAGTCGGGATGCTGGCTATGATGGTGTTGGAGGTGAGTGTCGCGCGGGCGCAGCGCTGCGACATGAGCAAGCACGTGACCGTCTGTCGTCTGCTCGCACAAGTGCGGCAGTGGCGGTCTGACAGGGAGGGGAGGGGAGGGGAGGGGAGGTGAGGGGAGGGGAGGGGAGGGGAGGGGAAGGGAGGAGAGGGGAGGGGAGGGGAGGGGAGGGGAGGGGGGGGAGGGGAGGGCACTGGCGCGTAACGCCCGGGTCGGTGCGTCCGGCTTCTGCCCGGCTGGCCCGACCCTTCCCGTCGTGCAGCCCACCTGGTCCCCGAAGGGGAAACTACAGTACTCTGAAATTTTACTGCACCTCGTAATTCAGAAAAATTCAAGAAAATTCCAAAATAAAAATTTAATACAAAAAAAAAGATGAAAAAATTTCAGAAAAAAATCAGATGAATTTATGAGAATTCAGGAAAAATTACAAAATTTCAAGAAAAAATCTGAAAAATTCAATTACAGTTTACAAAAACTCTCGAAAATTCAAAAAAAAAAAAATCACAAAATTTGCACACCAAAATTCAGAGTTGTTTTCCCCTCGCCTGCTGGGCCCTGTATTACCGCTGCCAACCCGAGTGAGAGAACACCCACCCCGCCCCACCCCGCCCCGCCCCGCCGCACCCCGCCGCACCCACGCCACCAGAGACTTTCGTTAAGGTTACGCCGACAGTTTAGAGGCCACAGCACGCCTCGCCTCAGCTCAGCTCCCAGCGGACGTCGCGTCGCATCGCCGCTCTCAGCCGGCTGATTCAGAAGATCGCTCTCCTCCTTCCGTCCTTGTTGCACCTACAGAGGTGCCCTATGCTGGCCATGGTAGTGGTCCATGAGTGCGACGAGGACAGAGGTATGAAAGCGATCTTCGGAATCGGTCGGCAGCTGCCCCTGCCGGCACGGGCTCGGGCACGCCCGCTCGGCACCGGCATTCTTACGACTCCGCCCCGCCCAGCCCCGCCCCGCCCCGCCCCGCAGTTCCGTCGCCGCGAGCTGGGCGCGCTACCTGTTGGCCCCTCTCCATTCCTTTGCAAGCAGGAGGGCACGCCACTGACATCGGAATGGCTGCAGTTTTATGAAGTGTACGAATGGGCAGTCACTCATCTAAAAGTGTGCGAACAGTTTGTCGTCTCACACCTTCAAGTCGAGTGGGAAAAAAAAAAACAAACCTCACCAAGCAACTGTTCGACATTCGCAAGCCTTTTCCCCCTTTCTTTTTTTGACAATGTAGGCGGGGGACGCAACATTCGGAATAAAGCCAGACACCTGCTCCCGTGTCATTTTGACTGCATCTACTTACTCTCCGCGCCGGTGTGAGTATGTACCAGACTTGACATACATTCTCAAACCTGGCAGAGTGGCAGTACTGCGGCTGCGGCCGGCCGCCAGTCCGTCTACCGCAAAGTGGGTCGTAGCGTGTATCGCCCGTCACCGCCCCGCCCCGCCCCGCCCAACCTCACCTCGCCCGGTGCACATTTCGCCCCGGGGGCCGTAGGTTAGTTAGGTCCACAGGGAAAGGGGGTGCTGGGGCCACCGACCCGGCCCGGCCCAGGCTAGCGAAAGGATAAGACAGGCAGGCAAGTCAAACTTAACCCAAATAAGGACATAGACGCCAAGTGAGGCCGCCCGCGTGTCGCTAGTCAGAGCCTGCCTCTCACTCTCCACTCCATTAGTCTCGCCTCGCCCCGCCCCGCCCCGCCCCACCCCGCCCCGGTCACTCGCCTACTAGCTATGGAAATGCGACTGGCGACACCCTGTACCACGTGCGGCCTGGGCGTGCGTGCCGGACACATCCGCGAGTGGGATGCGATACCAACTGACCGCGACGAGTCGGGCGGGGCGGGGCGGGGCGGGGAGGGCTGCGCGTCGCTCGCATGCTCAGCACCCGTCACGTCACAGCGCGGAGCGGGCGCGGGCGAGGCACGGGCCCCTGACTCATCACAACACTGTACTACACCTACGGGTACTCACCGGTGGACGTATCTCTCCCTGGGGGCGCCGGCCGGGCCCGGGCCGCCCTGGCCGCCGGAGACCTCGTGCATCAGGGCGACGAGCCTGCCTCCGATGTGCTGCATGACCTTGGCGAAGATGGGCGGCGAGGCCTGGGGCTGCGGGGGTGCGGGCCGCGGCCGGCCGGGGGCGAGGCCGCCGCCGGCCGGGCCCGCCGCCCTGTCGTCCATCCGGGACAGCGAGGCCATGAGCCGCTGGTACACCACGTCGTCCTCCGGCCTCGTCTCCGCGGCCGTGTCGAAGTTGGTGATGATCTGCTGGCAGCTGGCCGAGATCTGCTGCTGCAGCGCGCGCTTGGAGCCGTGGCCTGCGGCGCCCTCCAGGTCCGAGGACGTGTAGTCCGACGAGTCGTACGAGTCGCTCCAGGTGTCCTCGGAGCTGAGGTACTCGACCAGCTCGCGGACCTGTTCGTCGCGAATGCCCGGCACCGTCTTCATGAGGCGGGTGAGCTCAGACTCGAAGTACACGAGCTGCGGCGGCTTGCGGCGCGCTGGGGGTGGCCCGGGGGCGGCGCCCTGGCCCTGGTGGCGCTCGGGGGCGGCCGGGGCCACCGCCGCCGCCTGCGCGGGCGCCGTCATGTTCTTGAAGAAGGCCCTCATCTTTGACATCATGAGGTTCGTCTCCTCGTCGGAGCTCCAGTTGTTGAAGCTGTCCCGCCTCGTCAGGGACGTGGCCGGCGGCGTGGTGGTGCGGCTAGGGGCGGGGCCGGGGCCGGGGGCGGGCGCGGGGGCGGCGGCCGCAGGGGCAGAACACTCCTGCGCGGCCTCCTCCTCGGGGGCCTCGGACACCACGGGACAGGCATCGACGGGACCCCCGGCCGGGCTCACCGCGCCGGACGAGCTAGAGTCGCTGGCGCTCTTGTTCAGCAGGTCGTCGCAGCTGCCCACGAAGCCGCTGTCTCTGCTGTGCTGCTTTCCTCTGGAGGCGGCGAGGCCGGCCCCGACCCCAACTCCGAGGCCGAGATCCGGAGCCGCCAGCGCAGGCGACACGCTCACGTCACGCTCGTCGGAGGACGCGGCCGCCGACCCGGGCGCGGGCGCCGCAGCAGAGGCCGTGGCCACGCTGCCACCGAGGCCAGGCGCGCTGCCGACGGACCGCTTCCGCTTCTTGCGCTTGACGGTGTCGAACTGGCCGTCGACGGCGAGCGCCGGCTCCTCCGGTGCGCCGGCCTCGTCCTCCGTGGTGCTCCCGTCCTCGCTGGCCTCGTCCTCGTCCTCGGCGGCGGCCTCGGCGGGCTGAGCGGGTTGAGCGGGCTGCGCGGGCTGCGGGGGCGCCGCCAGGTTGTCCTGCGAGGAGTGCGCCGGCCTGCCCGTGCCTCTCGCACGCACCAGTCTCTTGCGCCGCTGCTCGGGGCTGGGCCGGCCCTCGCTGTCCGAGCCCACGCTGCCGTCCGAGTCACGCCGGCTGCTCCCCGGGAAGCCCATGAACCCCGACAGGAAGTACTTTTCCAGGCGCGACGACGCCAGCTCGGCGGGGTCGGCTGGGTCCTGAGGGTTGTCCTCGTCCGGGAAGCCGTCCTCAGTGCCAAGCGACTCGAGGCCCTCGCTGTAGATGGACGAGTTGGTCTCGGACATGGCGTCCTGCTGGACACCGCCGTTGGCAACGCCACCGCCGAGGTCGAAGAAGAAGTACTTCTCGAGCTCGGACGAGGCGGGCGCGCGCGGCCGCGGCGGCGTGCGCTGCTCCGTCTCGCTCTCCTCGCACGACTCCTCCAGGATGGTGTGCAGCGTGAAGTCGATGGCGGCGCGGTGGTAACCGCGGAGTTCCTCCTCGCGGTCCTGGGCGGCGCCCTCACCGCCCTCGTCGCCTGAACTGGTGTCCGTGGCCGTCGCCTCCATGTCCATGTCCGCGTCGCGGTCCGGCTCCACCTCCTCGACCCACGAGTCGTCGTCGGCGAGGCCCTCCTCCAGGCAGATGACGGCCGACAATGTCTGGCCGCCCGTCACCACCTGCACGTCGTCCTCCGGGCCGGCCCCGGCCCCGGGCCGCGACCACCGCGGCGCCGGCAGCGGTACGGCCTCCTCCACCTCGTCATCGTCGTCGTCGTCATCCTCGTCGTCGCCGAGCTCCTCCTCGGGCGCCGCCTCGTCCCCAGCCTCGGCCTCGGCCTCCTCGAAGTTGGTGTGGCTGAGCGTGACGGCCGGGGCGCGCGCGGGACCCACGCTCACGCTGACGGGGGACTCGGGGGGCGTGATCATCACCAGGCTGGTGTACTTGGGGGGCGCGCACACCTCATCGTCGGACGGCGCGCGGCGGGCGACTGGCTCCTCGCCCGGAGCGGGCGCGGGCGCGGGCTGGTGCGGCTGCTCAGGGCCGGCGGCCCCGGGCCCGACCCCGGCTCCGCGCGCTAGCAGACTAACGGGCCCGCTGTCCCCCCTCCCCCTCTCCCTCTCCGCCGTCTCGCGCTCCGCTGCCTCTGACTGCGGCCCGCAGCAGACCTCTTGCTGTTCGCCTTCCAGGTCTCGATCTCCGGTCGGCGAGAGCTCCATAGACTCGGTGCCGGAGAACTCCAGGCTGCTGGCCGTGCTGGCCGCGCTGCTCCGGCGGCTCCGGCTGCGCGCCTCCTCCGCCTCCGGCTGCAGCGACTCCTTGAGGATGTCCCGCAGCGCGACGGGGGCGGCCGCCGTCGTCGTCGTCGTCTCGATGACGCTCAGACACTCCAGGTGGCCGCCCAGCGCGGCGAGCTCTGCCGGCGCCACCTGCCCGATCACCTCCTTGTTGATGGCGGCCACGGCCGCGGCGTCACCGTGCTGCTGCTGTTTAAGCTCGGCGCCGAACATGTCCGCGTCCTCTGCGGTGTCAGAGGGGCGGCACGTCCGGGCCGGCGCCGGCAGGCTGGTCATCCCGTCCTGGGGCTCTGGCTGGTCCACAGAGAGCCCCGGAGGAACATGCTGCCCGTCCTCTTCCTTCTCCTGCTCCGCGGCGCCCCGCGACTCGGCGGGGGACGACGCACTCGCGGGCGACCTCACGGCGGCGGTGACGGCGGCGGCGGCGTCCTCCGCACTCGACGCGTCGGTGTCAGTCACTGCGGCCCGGTCGGGGCCGGCCTCGGTACGGGCGTCGCTCGGTGCCTGTGACGCGTCGCAGGGTGCGGGGGCCGCGGGGGCCGCGGGGGCCACGGGCGGCGGCGGCGGGGCGTCGCGGGGCCGCGGCGCGCACCTGTCGGCTCGCGGCGCGCTATCGCCCGCGGCAGCCGATAACGCTGGGACGCGGGGCGTCGCGGCGGCGGTGGCGCTCTTGCTCCTCGCGGCGGTGGTGGTGTCGTCCTCGGGCGTGGGCGACGTCGAGGGCGACGAGTTGACCACGAACACGCGGCGGAAGTGCTGCTGCGGCGCGCCGTCCGAGTCGTCACCGGGCGCCTCCGGGCCGACGCTCACGCTGCTCCTGCTGCTGCTGCGGCTCGTCGAGTCGTCCTGGCGCAGGCCCTGCATGAGTGTCGCACCGTCCCGGAGGCGATACGTCCTCGACATCTCCTCGTCGTTGGAGTCGTCCTCGCTGTCGAAGTCCACGTTAGTGTCCTGGTCGGAGGACGAGGTGGAGGCGCAGGAGCTGTCATCGCCCTGCCCTCTTTCCTTCTCTTCTTCTTTTTCTTCTCCCTCTTCCACCTCTTCTTCCTCTTGTCCCACGACTCTGCGGTGCGTCGGCCCAATCGGTTCCGCCTGGCTGGCGTCGTCTGCTTTTCCCGCGTCAGGTTGTAACTTACTGTCATCCACTGTCCCCACCGTCTGGTGGGCGTCATCCGTCTGGTCAGCCGCGGTGTTGGGGGGCTCCTTGGCGTCGTCCTTGATCTGCCGGTAGGTGACGAGCACCACGCCGTTGTCATCCTCCTCGGCGACGCTGGAGCTCCGGGACACCCTGCGGCCACCGTCGGCACCGGCGGGGGCGTTGGACGTGGCGCCGGCGGTGGTCGTGGACGGCCGCGAGGACGTGGTGGACGCCTTGGAGCGCCGGCCGCGGCCGCCCTTGCGCCTGCTGCGGCCGACGCCGGCCCCGGCCGCCGACGCCGCCGCGTGCGGCCTCATGGCGGCGTCGGCCTGGACGGCATCCTGTACGTTGACGAGCGGCACGAGCACGGGCACGGGCACGGGGATGGGCACCAGGATGGGCACGATGGAGCCGCACGACGCACACGGCCCGGTGCCGGGGCCCGCTGAGCCTGCACCGGCCACGACTGCAGGCGGCGCGGGACCGGTATGGACGTGAGGCGGCTGTGTCCGCCCCGCCGGCCCCGGCCCCGGCCCCAGCCCCGGCCCCGGCCCCGCAGCCTCCGGCCCCAGCCCCGCAGCCTCCGGCCCCAGCCGGCCGATGGACCCGCTGGACCGCCTACCGTGCTGCGGCGAGCGGCAACATGCGGAACCTGAGCCCCCGAGCGCCGCCTTGACCCCCTTCCCCGCGGTGCCGTGGTGTTGGTGAACCCCCTGGTGGGGGTCGGCCCCCGCCCCTGCCCCCACCGCCGGGCCCCCCAGCCCCGCCAGCCAGTCCTGCAGTCCGAGGCCCCTCTGGCGGCGCGGGGCCCAGCCGCTGCTCGAGCAATCGGACGACGACGGCGAGCCGTCCAGGAACGCCCTGGCGTGGCGCTGGCGCCGTGCGGCCGCGATGGGCGTCGGCGTCGACCTGGGCGACGAGTCGTCCCTCGCCGCGACGGCCGGCTCGAAGTAGTCCCAGTCGCAGTCGTCCAGGGCCGCGCCAACGCCGCCGGACGACGTCGACAGGCAGTCACCCGGGTCGTCATCCTCGTCGTCGTCATCGTCGTCATCCGTCCGAGGGTCGTCCTCGTCGCGCGAGCTGGAGTCGCTACTGATGAACACGAGGCGGAAGTCGTCGCCGTCCAGCGAGGAGCGCGAGACGGCGGCGGGGGCAGCGCCGGCGCCCCCGGTTGCGATGGGCTGCTCGCCGTCGTGCACGACGGGGATGTCCACGTCCGCGCAGCGGCGCCCTGCAGACCGGCACGGTGGAGCTGGAACAGCCAATCAGGAGAGGGCTTTCAAATGTTTGCAGTCTCGCTTCGTTACGGCGGCGATACGGACCGAGGGGTGGACGCCCCGAAGTTTAGGTGTACACAGGAGTACGGAGAACGCGAAGACAGTCAGAGAGTACGGCGTACTGCAGGTCGGAGTACGCGGAGTACACCTGCAGCAGCCTGAGTACAGGCGGAGTACAGGCGGAGTACACCCGGAGCACGTTCCGGCCCGTACACAGGGGCCGTCCAGTCGTCCAACCCTTTGCGACGGACTCCCCAGAGGAGAATTTTGCGCAAACGTTACATGCGGAAACGTTACGAGCGGCGAGACTGTCTTCGAGTGGAGCACACTTTCAAGGGCGGGGCGGCGGGCGAGGCGGCGGCTGCGGCCACCAGTCGGGCCGGCACGTACGATGGGCTGCCTACTTCACGGGCGGGGCCGCTCCGGAGGGGAGGGCCGGTCGAGTTCAAGCTGAACCGCTTTAACGACAGCGACAGAACATAGAATTTCTGCGCGGCTAGCTGCTGCAAGTCTAAGACCACACGCGAGTTACGAGTTCCTGGCAGCGCCCTCGAACTAGTTTCACGAATCACATTGAGTGCAGGGGTGCGACCTCAGGCAGCACTTTCGAGGAGAGTGGATTGGTTTCGGCTAATGTGCACAACCGAGAGGAAATTCGCTCGCGTAATTCACTGTACGGGCTGACGAGTAATACAATAAAATACCCTGAAATACATCATAGTAAGGCGTAGCACATCGGAATACCGTGCAATACATTAATAACAGTGATAATTTACTCGCCCCCGGACCTGGGGAAGTAAAAATTCAGTGGCTGGGGATAATGTACTCCCCCCCCCCCCCCAGCCAGGGGGAGTAAAAATTCCCTTGCTTGGCCGGGGGAGGGGGGGGGGTGTACATTAAACCCAACCAGGGAATTTTTACTCCCCCGGGGAGTGCACCATTCCCACAATGTAAAATGTACTCCCCCCTCTCGAGAGTTCATCCCAGATGACCGAATGAAAATTCACACACTAGCAGGTAAGTTATTTTTATTATTCACGCACCCGCAAGTGCGGAATATTTTACACTCACCCGCAAAAGAGCGGATAAAAGCACCCATCTGGTGGAGGTGAGCTACATTAGTGCACTTGGAATTCCATAATATGACTTTCCTGACATATTTCTCTTCCCTCACGTTCCCCAAACCTCCTCCCAGACTATCCATGACTTGTGCCCACCCCGTGCGACCCGTATCGCCCGGGCAGGCAAGCCCGCAGGGTCCTTCATTCAAAAAAAAAAAAGAAAAAAAGAAAAAGAAAAAAAAACCAAAAAACAGTGGAAACAGTGAACAAATCAAAATTTAGGAAAAAATCAAGAAAAAATCAAAAGTAATCCGAAAAAAATAAGAGAATCAAGAAAAATCACGACAAATTAGAAAAATCGGTGTACGCTTGCATTTAAAGTAAAGGACACCGCGCGCAGGCCCGCGCCCAGCCAGGCAGGATGTGCCCGACGATGCTCACCGAGGCCGAGGAGGCTGAGGCTGACGGGCCCGGTGGGCGCGGCCGTCGCGACCGTCTTGAGCGCGTCCTCGCGGCGGCGCGCGCGCTCCAGCATCGTCCTCACGAGGTCCATGGGCTGCTCCAGGTCTGCCTCGTCCTGCGTGCCCGTGCCGCTGTCCGTCATGTGCGCCTGGTCCGGCTCCTGGCGGGGCGCCCGCAGGCTCGGGTAGTCCTGGGGGCAGCGGTGGCGGGGCAGGCTCGAGTACTCGCGGGCCTCGCGCCGCGGCCCGGACCCGGACCCGAACCCGGGCCCGGACACGCCCCGCCGAGGGCTGGAGCCGCCTGCAACAACACAGCACCACCGGCATTAGCGAGGGGGCATGCACTCGCGAATTAGTCGCGGGTCACTCTATCCGTAATAAAAGCGTAATAGTGTGCGTAATGGAAGAGTGACGGCCAAAATTCTCCATATTTTTACTCATTTTTGGGTCGCTTTAGGCTGGTTTTGCCCGTTTTTGCCTGAAATTGGCAAAATCTGTAAACTTTCGGAGCGTAATACAGCGTAATAGACGTAGTAGTCCGGTCACAGATTTTAAGGGTGAATGCCTCCTCGGGCATTAGGGGCCGTTCATATACCACGTGGACACTTTGGGGGGAGGGGGGGATACCAGAAAAGTCCACGAATGTCCATGGGAGGGGGAGGGGGGGTGTAGCGCCCTGTCCACGAGGATTTATTTATTCCTTTTTTTACGTAAAACAGCGGGCTAGACTGGAGCTGGGCTGTCTGCTAGCCTCTCCAAGTATCGCCAACTCTTCTTTAATGCTGAAATATTTGAAAATTTCACGACACTTCAAGAAATTTGTAGCGCGAGTCAAAAACAGCGAAAAATGGGAAATTCCATAATTCCATTTTCCTCGTGGACAGGGGGGGGGTTCGGATCATTTTCCACGGTTGTCCACAAGGAGGGGGGAGGGGGGCAAAAAGTGACTGAAAAGTGTCCACGTGGTATATGAACGGCCCCTTAGATAGTGTCCGAGGGGGAAACCGAGGCGAGAGTCACGACGTCGAAAAAATCTTTGTACGGCGCCAAAAAAATAATTTAAAAATTGAATTTAAAAAAAATCAAAATAAAATCAAGAAAAAAAAATAAGGCGACAACCGAAAATCGAGAAAAAAAATTACAAAATAAAACCGAAATAAAATTGAAATAATTTAGAAATGGGTGTAAAAGATCAACATTCATCAAAAAGTGACAAATTTTCCTTGCAAAATCGAAAACTTGGAAAGCCAAAAAATACCAATGTAAACATGTTGTATGTGTGATCCCCCCTCGGTCCGAGGGGAAAACGCATACAGTGAACTCTGCCGACCTGGGCTATGTACTTGAGAGTACATTGTTGTGAACGTCAATGCACTTTTAAGATTAAACTTTTAATTTTCCCGAATTTGTTGATTTATTTTTCAATCGTCTTGATCTTGGCATATTTAAAGCGTTTCAAAATTTATTCCCTTTTTTTCCCTTTTAGGCTATTTTAATCTTAATTTGATTTACGATGTATTTTTCCCTCGTCCGTATCACTTTGAGAGCTTAAAGGCAAACACAACGGTTTTTCTTCAGTTCCCCATTTTTTTTAAAAGTGTTTCTTTGAAGGTACATATATTGGTTGTACTCACTCGAGATGGTCCAGGCTCGGCGCACGCCCTGGGACCGGCGCCGACTGGGGCGCCGGCTGAGGTCCGCACCCGCCAGTGTCGGCTCCCTGCGAGTCGAGAGGGCGAGGGTCAGTAGAGAAAAAAATAAAGAAAACACACCCACTAGGTGATTTTGAAATTTTAGCCTAACGGCAGCAGTTGATAGTACAGTATAATTCACTCTACGGCTAATACTAGATGTGCTAACGAACGCATGGGCGAACCACACACACTAGAAACTCGAATGTGTGTGGGTCTGCGAATTTTAATTCGGTCATCTGCTCCCACAAGTGAGCGAAAAGTCAAATGCTTCACAATTTAAAAAAAGAGGTTGTGAATGATAACAGGAAATATCTGTGAATTTTATTAAACGATCTGATGGTCGACTCACTTCATTCGTGTTCATTTACAAATGAATTCCGGAACTTCACAAAAAAATCCCGTAACTTTCCAAACTTTATCCGTTGTTCCACGCGATTTTTCTTGTTAATCTACAAAAATTTTCATCAAACGACAGGAAAAATCTGTTTGCCGGTTTAACAGCAGAACCTGTATTAAAATTACAGTGTTCTTAATGATCAACTGAGGGATAAGTAGAAATGCACACACCTTTGAATGAGCGACATTCACCCACATGGCTCAAGTGTGCCGCAGCCCTACTATTACTACACTGGTAAAACAAATGTTTAGTTCTAAACATCAAATGATGTTTAACTGTTAATGTTTAATATTTAAACACTATATCATGTTTAGTTCAAACTATACACCAGCAGATGTTTCATTTTTAAACACTTTGCAAGTGTGCAGTTGGCTAAATACTTGGCGCAGCGTGGTATCCCTATGCTTCTCCATGTGAAGCCTGTTTACTTCTATGCATCACAAAATGTTTAACCTCTAAATATTACGAAGTGTTTAGTTGTTAAACATCTTGTCATGTTTAGTTCCTGCTATACACCACGTCATGTTTAGAATTGCCAACTAAACACCATGATGTTTAGAAACTAAACATTTGTTTTGCCCCATACCGCGAAGCCGCTAGTACCCGCGCGGCGGTACCCCTCGCCGCAGGTCGCTCGTGAAGGAAACGCCATCGTGCCGCTACCCCGCGGGCACTACCCCACGCCGGCTGACGACACGACCCAGTCGGCCGCTCTGTCACCACAAACGTGTTCACTTTGCGCTGATGTATACACGCCCACTGTGAGAAATCCCTTAGAAGATTTACGATGTATTTTGTAAATAACGACTTACGAAAAATGTTGTAAATTTACGACAAACCATCCTTGCTCGTAATTAAATTTTAAGTCGAAAGGTAGTGCTTGTAATTTTACGATTTGTTATTGTAATCATAAGAATACACCTTGTGCCATGTCCACTTTACTCATTGCATAAATCAGCATGTATTCTCTAAGAAATGTGAACAAAGCCAATGCGCACTTCAATGAGTGTATACTTGATCATGCACAAATCTTTCGAAGAGTAAATGACATGTACACTGAGGTCAGTATGTGTATTCTTACACTATGTATAAGTGCGTATGCGGTGGTATTGATACATTATTTGAAGTATATACAATGCACAATGCCCACGTCTGTATGGGCGACAGTGTGTCAGGCACGGTGAGAGGTCCGTTTAGAGGGGGTCGCGCATGACGAGCTTACTCACGTACCGGGTGTTACTTTGCATGCGTAACAGTGTTGCGGGTTTGCCTACCCCATTCGCCCGTAAGGCGCCACGGCCCCTGCAGCGCTGGTGAGTAGGTATGCAATCCCGCAACACTATTCCGCAATCAAAGAAACACCCGGTACACCGTTTGAGTAAGGCACATTGCCAATCTTTCAGAACGGATCCCTTTGGGCATTTGAGCCCCCTGACCGCCGCAGTCAAATGTGCACTTCACTATATCTTAACTGACGGGCGCGAGGGAGAAACAAATCAGTATTTTAATGTACAATTTCCCTTTTTTAAATTTTTTTTTATTGAACTTCACTGAATTATTACATGCATTTTATTTAAAATTTTGGAAAATTTTCTGAATTTTCTTGAGTTTCTCTGAATTTTTTTGAATTACGAGGTGTACAAAAATTTCAGAGTTGTTTCACACTGGTGGCATGGAGTACGCAGTGAGCAAGCACTGCAGCAGCTGGCAGATGCTGCAGCCGGGTGGCCCAGATCCCCGATTACAGCACCTCGGTCCACCCAGCTGCCCCGCTCCCCTTCTTCACACCTTGGTTTGCTTTATACCTTGTTACTGCCCCTGCTCGCCGACCTGCTAAAGCGACACAGCGGCGGAGTTCTAGGCACGATTTGCACACACTAAACCCTTATGCACTTTGTCGTGTGTATAAGCCTTGCAGCTTGCAGGATTTCGTGCAACCATAACTATGCACAATTTTTTCCTGCATAAGTATGCTTAATTCTGTCCCTTATACACAAAATTTGTGCAGAATTAATCACAATGTAAACATAGTTATGCATAAAAAATTTTGAGCATATTTACGGTTGCATAAAATTGTGCATAACAATGAGAAAATCATGCATAAGGATTTAGTGTGCAAGTTTTAAACGGTCAAAAAGAAAAGAAGATAAACGAAAAAAAAAGAAAAGAAAAAAGAGGGAGGGGGGAGAAACTTCCTTCGAGGAAGTTTGTTCATAAACATCCCAGCCCGCCTGATATGGTAGTCTTGTAAGATCATCAGCAAATCCAACTGAACGAGAGTCGCTCCATTGCAGTTTTCCCACACGCATGAATATGTGCGACAGATTATTCGCACACCATAACGAGTGAATGGACATCACTGTGGAAAATATTTCCGTAGATGTACAATATATTTTGTAATTCACAATGAGCAACATATCTCGTACATGTACGACTTTACGCTTGTCGACTTTGTTGCTCACCAATCGATTCTAGGTTGATACGTAAAGTTCGAAAAAATTTACAATATGAATCGTAATTGGACAAGACCTCTCATAAAAAAAAATTCCGTACCCGGTACAAGAATTTCTCACAGTGGTTTGCTCATAATTGTGTGAATTATTTCTAGTGCACCTTTTAGTAAATTCATTCACTCTCCTGCAAGGGATCGACATTCGTACACGTGCACACTAAAGTCTTGCTTTCTTTATACGCAGCTAAATATTTCTGAAAACATGCTAGATTTAGCACAATTTCGAGTATAACTATGAACAAAATTGGCCATAGTCAGCTTTTTTTCCGTAGTTGGGCACAGAATTGTTCGTAAATAGAGCATCTTCACCGAGGTGGGCACAGCTCTGATATTTTTGTACACCACGTAATTAAGAAAAATTCACGAAAGATACAGGATAAGTCACAAAAAATTAGGTAAAATTCAAGTAAAAATTCACATAAGTTGTATTTTTTTAAACAAAAATTCCCGAAAATTCACAAAAATTTACAAAATGTGCACACACCAAATTTCAGAGTTGTTTCCCCCTCGATGTTTTACAGAAATCTGTAGCTGCCTATAAAAAAAGTTCATAAGATTTTAGAGTGCGCCTAGTGGAACTGGTGGAACCAACGAAGGTTAGCCAAAGCGCAATCCGTCATCCGGATGACGAGGACGGGCGGCGTCACGTTCGGGTCGGTTAGTCACTCGGATGCTCACCCCTCGGGTCGGTTAGTCACTCGGATGCTCACCCCTGCAGCACGCACGCGTCACGCTTCCAGTCGGCCGTGTGGGCGTAGAGGTCACGACACGCCCGGCAGACCCGCAGGTGGCAGGCCCGGCATCGGCAGCGCCGCTGGTCCCTGTCACAGTGTCACAGTCAGACTTGCGTCGTCACCCGGGTGACACCCGGACGACGACGCTGTACGCTGGAGGCAGCCGACGTCACGGCCGCACGTGGTTCCAGAACATACCGCGCTCAGCCGCTGTCCCGTTGTCAGTGTTAGTGGTCAGTATCGGTCAGTACCCACAGCACCGTCTGAAGCGTGACAAAAGCGTGACCTACTGCTACCATACGCGCCATTTTCCTCACAATAATAGTGGAAAAAAAAATACCATATTGCCAAAGTGCCGATGTCAGTATTGGCTTTCGACTTACAGTAATTGTAATGTTAAAAGTTGTTGAGTGGAATAATTGTTAAGTTAACAGCAGCATCCAGCAGTTGTGTTAAGCCTAATTAACATCATTAGTTAAAACTGTAGGTTTTTTCTAGCGTTAAGAGAAGTTTTCCTGTAAGGACCGAAATCCAAGGCGGATGTGGCTTTACTAAATTTATAAAAAAGCTGCCCGCTCTTCAAACAGAACAGTAAGCATTTCACACTGATTTATCAGTGTACATGCGATGCACCAATTAATTAGCGATACTGTTTTGTTCTCAGAGCGGTCCGACACTTTTCGAAAATACACGTTGTCTAGGCGTGGCTGTAATGCGTAAAACTACATATTAATTTATTAGTAGTGCTCGGGAAATGAAAATGAGAGGGTGGTTTCTGGTTTTCCATCAGATGATGTTGACAGTCGACAACTGTATTGCTGCGGGAGGGGAAAGGGGAAAAGGGGGGGGGGGGGCACTGGTCCAGATCCAAAAGCAACGCCCTGCCTGGCCTGCCTTATCTCTTATCGGCACCAGCAGGTCGACTGACGGGGAGCTGCCTAGCCGATTCCACCCTAAAGACTTTTCTACGCACTGTTCAAAGTCTGTTTTGACAGCATACGAAAACTACCCAAAGGTGTTAGATTTTACTGACTTTGAACATTCTTGCGTTTTCCCAAAACTTTTTAATATTAAATTCTTTAAAAGGTAACTCCCACCTTTCTTTTGTCTCGAGTCCGCGAAATCTAAAGGTCTCTGGAAGACCTCTTTCAGTTCGATCCCTCCCTCGAGTTATTCTCCAAAACTTGAAGTGTATCAACATGAACTTATGAGAAATACAAAATAATCTTTAGGGTCAATAACAATAACACCTGAGAAAACGGTTGCATATTAAGAAAAACTCACATCGACATGAATTATTCAAAACATTGCAATGTAATTTGTTTCCAGCAATTTACAATTTACTGCATTATTTAAAATTATCAGTTGAACTTTTTTCCTAATTTTCAGCAGCACTCTCCCACCAGAATGCTCTTTCAGGCGTTCTGTTGAATAACCGTGCTAGGTTCATTTAATTTTAGCCTTCGACTGGTGTGCTTAAAATACGAGGTGCACTCAAGTCAGAAATAAGCACTGGTGAACGTCGAAATGAGCACATTATCCTCCGGCCAAACCGAATAAAGCCAGTATCACTGCCGCGATAACAGTGAAGTCGTTCCATCGTGACATTTTATCCTGTGCACAGGAGCATGAACACACTAGCTTCTGCAAAGGGGGAAATCAGTAAATAACACCCATATAGAAGGTATTCACTAAACTGAAGGACAAGAGGTACACACAGATTGTATTTTTTGGATGTGCTCTTGATATTAAGGTTTAGGCATTGCAATTGCTTCACCGCCGAAACACACCAGGGGAGAGGTCTTGCCAATCTCACCGACGGCCACACGAAATCGGTATTCACCATAGGGTACGACTGGCACATTCGGATGATAAATTTTAATAGGCAAATCCTGGATTACGTTGACACCCTTTAAACATAAAAGACGAAAAGCGGCAGTTTAGTTGAATGAAACAAATCCCTTAATGTCCATGTCATTTGCCGCAAGATCTTACTGGTCTAAGGGTACAAGGTTTTGGAGAGTATAGATTCCCTGCTACCTCGACGAGGTACGGAATATTATGAAACAAATTGGAGCAGCCTGCTTTAGGAAAGGCAAAAAGAAACGCGTTCTCCTTCCATTGATTGTTGCTTCGTTGATCGAGGGTGGTTCGTAACTGTAGGAAATACAAAGATCAATCCCAAACCATTTAAAATTCTATGCTGCTAAGAAGTCGCACAAATATGATGGCGTTCTAAGATTACTGCGTAGAATGAGACAGACTTGTGAATGAGCGATGACCGATTGACGGTCGGTACCGCTGCCATTGTGGGGCCACCGAGCACCGAGCTTAGATTTGTGTCTCACTTGCAGCTCTGAGCACACACTGTTACTGTCAAACCAAATGAGCAACTGCTCAACACTTGTGTATATACCTTCCAGTCTGACACGTGCAAGTGTACAGCTCGGCAGTTGTGAACTTACAAGTGTTCAACTGCCCTCAGGAACACTTCTTTTATAGAAAACTAGTAAGTACGCAACTAACGAGTTTAACATTTACATGAACACAACTGGCGAGTTGGACACATGCAATTGAACAAATCCCGAGTTGCGCACTTGAACGTTTTAAATTGGAAGTAGAAAAATTACACGTGTTGAACCATTGTACTCTTGGTTTAACAGTGCACATTACAGCTGCGGCCGATCGACTGAGGACAGCCGCGGGCGACTGCTCCGCTCACCCACGTGTTGTCATCCAATGGTGATGTCCCCGAGAAGTTGGCGGTGAAGGTCTGGGGCACGAGCGGGCGGGAAGGTTTGAAGTGAGAGGCGCGGGCGTGCAAACTCCAGACAACCTTATCATCGCAGTTGTAGATTTTTTTAAAATTGACAATGTAGGGACCCTAAGGAGAACAGGATAGAAAGCCCTTCCCAACAAATGCAGCTCTTTCAAACTAGCTTGATGTCTCAATAGGTTAATGATTCCGAAGCACAACTGATTCTCGTAAGAACGTACCGCATAAGAATTCATGAACTTCAGCTGAGAGCTGAAGACTGCTGAGATACCAAAGAGATTGATATATACAAAACGGATCCGAAGGCTCGCCATGGAACTGCACGCACCATTTTAAAATGCTTACAAAACCTTGCTTCATCCCTTGTACAAGGGCACGGAATTATCTATCATCAATCCGATGCCGACAGCCAGGAGTTGAAAGTGAAGCTCAGACACTTGAAGGATTGAGGGCTTGAGCTGTGGCTGAACAAGAAGAAAGGAAGAAAATGTTACAAGCAGGGGTAACCGAATCCATGCACAGCGGCCATCTAGCTTGTAACATTTCTTCCTTTCTTCATTTTCAGCCACAGCTCAACCGCTCCATGAGAACAAACTACAGCTTGGATCTCATCGTGGAAGTGTTCGGTCGTCCCAACAATAGCTTATGGATATCGGCATCGGATTTTCCAACTCTCGAATTATGAAGATTGAGGAGAGTCGACCATCTCAACAATGTCATTTTTCAACCGTGTCACTGAACGAGTGCATCCCATGCAGGTAGCGAGGCAACTGGACTGCACTACAGCAAGCCATCCGCCTGCATCAGGCCGGCGTCAATGTTGGTGAGCAAACACAGGAAGCTACAATGAGATGATCGGACCATGGCTGTATCAGTTTAAACGAACGCTGTCGCGACAGCACGACAACAACGGCACGAGAAGAACTTATCGCGGCGCGAATTTCATTCTTTCAACCCACAATTTTACTCTCTTCAAAACGTTATTTTTGGGGTGAAAATTATAATATTCGGCGACAATTGGTGCGTACAGTATGCTGTGCAGTGTGGGGGCGGTGACAGTAATGCTGTTGAGTTGTCATGACAACAGAGCACGACTGAAGCTCCAAACAACAGTTTTCTTTCTAGTAATGCCCCAACATCATATTTCTATCATGGCTCGTTAAGATAAATTTATGGTTCAGAAAAGAAATATCAAGCGATGTGTTGTCGTGCAAATGCTGTCGTGACAGCACTTGCTTAAGCTCATACAGCCCATGGCTCCGCCTCACTCCACATAGCCTCTGTGAATCAGCAGAGAGCGGCCGCGTTCTGCTCCCTTTGTTTCAGGACCACGAATTGGTACACACCACATCACATGGATTGGCGAGACGCAGATAAAATCCACACGCTTGGCACATGATCTCCAACATCGAGCGTAAGTCTTTTGTTACTGAGGCCAGCTCATGGTGAACTGAAAATTCTCTTTCTTTTTATGATCCGCTGTGTCGATGCTGCCCATTCCGCTCGAGCGATCGGCGCAGAAAGAAGATGACAAGAATCACAAACGCTTGGTACGTTTGTGTGATTCTTGCCATCTTCTTCCTGCGCCGATTGCTCGAGCGGAATGGCCTATTTTCTTCTCATACCTTTCATATTATTTTGAAAAATTGAGGCCATCCACGTTACAAAAACAAAAGAGAAAGAAAAAAGCCGCCTACTCACATCCCCGTGAGTTATTAACAAATAAGAAGGATATAGAAAAAAAAACTAAGGCACGGCAAGCTTAGCCAAGCGGTCTTGGGATGGAAATGAAGTGCGCTACGCACCTGCCGAATTATATATCATACTGGTTATATGGTTGCGTGTGTATAAGTATCAGTTATGATAGTATCAAAATTTTACTGTAACGTCTGCTATTAATATATATATATATATATATATATATATATATATATATATATATATATATATATATATATATATATAATATTTCATTATGAAAGTGAGGAAATAACTCTTCTGTGTGACATGGTATAGACAGATTCACTTAATTTCCGCATTGAAAGATACCAGCTTTATTTTTCGATTATCCTTCATTTATGGTGTGAGTGTGAGAGTGACCAAAGGAATATGGTCTGAAAAATAAATGGGGGGACGGGGGAGGAGGCTCCGCATTGCCAACAATGCGCAGATGGGTAGGCCCGGTCGCCGCACAGGGCTGTGGCAGCGCGTGGATTGAAGGCATTGTAGTGACCTAGGATAGCGTGGAGAGGGGAAGGAGAGAGTGGAGTGGGGTCTGGTGGGGCCGCGGACGACGACGACCATCCATGCAGCCCCCTCTGAACGCAGCGGATGGATGGATGGATGGGATGGGATGTGTGGGATCGGAGGGAAAAACAGAAGCGGTAGCAAGACTACTTAAAAAATTCACGACAAAAATAAACTCAAGGACACAGAGTGCGTTTATAAAGATGCAGTTGAGATTAGGGTATTGGGATTAGAGTCATTTCACCGACCATACAGATGACAGCGTACGTCTTTCCAATCTCACCCATGAAAAAACGTAATCGGTATTCACCGTAGGGCAAGACTGGCACATTCGGATGATAGACTTTAATTGGCAAATCCTTGAGAACGTTGACACCCTTCGGACATAATAAAAAGCCAAGAGTACACACTGGAAACAAGTAAATGTCATTTATAGATGCTTCGTGCCGTTAGATCTTACTGGCCTGACGGTACAAGGTTTAGGGGAGTAAAGATCCCCCGCCACGAGGGCGAAGTACGGAGCGTTAGCGAACATGGCCGAGCAGCCGCTTCTTGGAAAGCGTAAGACAAAAGCATTATCCTTCCATTGGTTGTTGCTTCGTAGATCGATGGTGACGCGAATCTGGAGGAAATAAAGAGATGAATACTGAACCATTATATATATATGCTCCCACAGACATCACGGAATCACCAGTCGCAAATGTCAGCAGAGTGACGTCCCTAGATTCGGATACCACTACACTGCCAGAAATTTCAACGGTTATTTGTACGGTTTTTCCCCGTTTATCTTTTACCAGGTCCGGATCGTTTTTATTGGGTACGGTCCGTACTACCCATGACCGTATATTTCACATGGGCCTATATTTTACCTTTTTCTTTTTTCGAAGTTTCAAGAAACTGAAACTACGGTATTGGTCACGGAAAACACCGCCGTCCCGTCACCAAACAAAATGGATTTTCCCGTAGTATCTGGGGCATGGAGGCACGGAATTTTTAACAGTGTAGTAGCTCCGTGCGAGCGTTAAACCTTCACCCTGCCAACTCCAGGCGATCAACTGAGAGCCGCCAGCGATCGCTTCGCAGCCGCAGCAGACGACTGCTGAAGGCTTTACACGGGCTCTGCTTACCCAAAAGTTGTCGTTGAACGGTGAGGTTCCCGTCAGGTTGCCAGTGAAGTTCTGGGGCACGAGTGGTTGCGAGGGTTTAAAGTGAGTGCCCCGCAAGTTAAACCTCCAGGTTACTTTATCAGGAAAAGGCACTTCGCAAGGGTAGAACTTGTGAAAAATTGTGATGTATGGACCCTTTGGATAACAGGACAGATTGCTCCTCCTAACACATGCACCTTTTCGAAAAGAACGTAACGTCTTATTCAGGCACAAGTTGTTCACATCGCAGGAAAACGTACCGCATAAGAATTCATGAACTTTAGCTGAGAACTTAAGACAGCTGAGATACGAACGACATTGAGGAATAGGTTACGCAGGATCGCCATGGAATTGCACGCACAAATGTAAAAGGTTTACAAAGAATTGTTGCGCTCCTTTACTGCAACACAGAATCATTGCAACAGTAACAGAGAAACGGGTCTCTTTGCTTTCAAGGCGTTGACTTTGACAAATAGACTTTGACAGTATCGACCTAAAAAAAAGAAACAAAAGGAGCAAACAGATGATTTCAACCAATATGAGCCGTACTCTGCAAATCTTACTGTGCTCTGCAAATCTAAGTGTGTAGTAGTTTGACCGTGAGTTTGCCACCTTAAACTGCAAAACTAAAGTTCTGCAGTTATGAGTGCAGTTATAAGTGCAGTTATACCGGGTGTCCCAGAGAACACACGGCAGTGTTGCGGGATTGCATACTCGCCAGAGCTGCAGGGGCTATGGCGCCTTACGGCCGGAGTGGGTAGGCAGACCCGCAACACTGCCGTGTGTTCTCTGGGACACCCGGTAAGTGCAGAACTTTTTTGCTCTACAGTTATAACTGCAGAACTCTTTAGTTCTGCACTTGTAACTGCAGAACACTTTAGTTTAGCACTTGCAACTGCAGAACTCTCTATCCAGTTCTTGGTGCAGAACTATAGAGTTTTACACTTGCAAGTGTAGAACTAAAGAGTTCTGCACTTGTAACTGCAGAACAAAAAAGTTCTGCACTTATAACTGCAGAACTTTAGTTTTGCAGTTTGAAGTGGCAAACTACTGCACACTTAGATTTGCAGAGTGTTTATAGTGCGCTTATAACTGCGGAACTCTTTAGTTCTGCACTTGCAACTGCAGAACTCTCTATCCAGTTTTTAGTGCAGAACTAGAGAGTTCTGCACTTGCAAGGGCAGAACTAGAAAGTCCTGCACTTATTACGGCAGAACTTAAGTTTTGCAGTTTTAAGTGGCAAAGTACTACACACTGAGATTTGCACAGTACAAAACGAATTTGACTGCTCGAGAGTGAACGAAAACGAAATTACTTTGTTGACGTGATCAACTCTGATTGATAAGCATAATTCAATAACTAGTGCAAAAAAGTCGATATCCATTTCAAAGAGAGACGACCTAGAACTTGATAAATGTGAGCAAACTTCAGCTTCATTATTATACACTGTCAAAACAAAGGTAAGACTCGAAGGGTTTTAATACCTTTACAAAGGAATTGAAAAATTAACACCCCGGCAAATGCATTAAAACTGTACTAAAACTGCCCAAACGCCGAAAATCTACGAGTCATAATTCTCGCTCCCATACGAGTGAGAATTTGAGGGCAATTTAATTACTCTCTGGAGAGTGGGAATTCTTTTCCTCGCCCTTTAAGAGAAAGAATTTTGAGACCTCGCCCTAATAGAGTAAGAATTCATGCTCAAATTAAGTGAGGTTAAACAATCCTTAAACTCAAATAGAGCGAGGCTAAAAAATATCTCGCTCGAAAAGAGAGAGGTTAAAAATTCTCACTCCAAATTAGCATGGAAAAGTGTCCTCTACCATCTTGGGTGAGAAATTGGACTCCAGGGTTTGCAGTGAAGGTGCTAAGTTTTAATGCCTTTGGACAAATTCGAGCCTTTGCAAAGGAATTAAAATTTCACGCCCCTAGAAAGGCATTAATTCCTACCTTTGTTTTTCCAGTGTAGTGTTAGACAACTGGCTTTTGGTTTTCGGTATCAGTACGGGAGCGATAGCGAACATTTCCAGCTATCGACTTGTGCCAATCGAAGAGAGTCGACCATCTCAACAATATCGTTCATCACCACTGAGTCCGTACGGGCGTGTCGCAAGCTGGTAGTAAAGCAACTGACCTGGACTTTAGCCATACACTCTCCCTGCAAAAGGCAGGCGATGATGCTGGCATGTAAACACAGGAAGTGAGAGAGAGATGATTGCTCCGGACATAGCTCGCCCTCGCAACTGGCTGTTGTCGGACGACGAGTCGTGTCCTGCTCTTTGTGTCAGGTCAATTAATTGTTGCGCGTCGCATGACTTGACTACACCTAGAAAAACAATGACAACGGCCCGCAGAAACGCCGTACTATGTAGCGTTCATCTTTTGATGAGATTGGCACCTAACGTCCCTCCAGCGGTCCCACATTTTGGCTTCTGGCATTTCCTATGACTTTTTAGACCCAACATTTTAATTTTCCATGCCTCTAAGACTGAAGTCTAAGTATGCATTAAAAAAAATACGATTTCAGGAAATCCTGGTAGGCACGAAGTTCGTTAATGTTTTTGTTTCACTAAATACTTCGTTGGATGATGGTTTATGTAGAAATTTAATTGAAAATTTCTAGCCTAATGGGTAATGTTATTAAATTTGTCTTATCTCAGAGTCACTAGTACAGAGGGTCACATGCCAAATTTTAGATTTCTAGCTCAAACGATTTTGAAGTTAGTGTCTCAGTAAAGATTGTCCGATCAGCTTGATTTTTGAACTGTAGGCTCGTTGTGCAATGGGCATTCGAACACTGCTTTTACATTTTTATTCTAACGTGTCGTTCGAAATTTTATTTTTTGAACTACACTGATAATCCAAGTGTTCAACATTTTAAAGAGTTCAAAAACCATTTCAACATATAAATGTGTTCAACAGAGTTGTTGTACACTTACAAGTGATTAATTCAGAAGTTGTGCACTTAAAAGTGTTCAACTCCCCAGTTTTACACTTCCTTAGCTTGGACGCACTGTATCGGGGAAGTGTGCAACTGGGGAGTTAAACACTCACAAGTGCACAACTTCTGAGTTGAACACTTGTGGGACACTCTGTTGAACACTTTTATTTGTTTAAATGGTATTTGAACACTTAAAAGTGTTGAAGGGTTGAACACTTAGTTTATCAGTGTACTGTGCATGAGTTGAATCAACAAGTCCCCGGCCCCGGTCCTCCTCCCCTGCGCGCCGCGCCGAGGGGTCGAGCAGCCGCAACAATGGCGAGTCGGCTCGGCTCCCCTTTCCACGCTGTTTTCCCGTGACAAGTCGAGTATAACCATAGCAACAGAGATTTTAGATCGAAATTTCTCAAAATTTGCCGCTAACTTTGGGCTGGCATTTCAGCAGTGAACTCAGGAGATTGAGTTCTACCTCTCTGCCAAATCTTGTGAAAATCGTACAGAAAAATCTGGATTTAGGTAAGGAGCCACACTGATAAAAAAAATCGGATCCTGAGACGAAACCATAAGGCTACTTCGTGCAATAAAAATAAAAAAAAACACGATTTCAGGAAATCCTGGTAGGCACGAAGTTAATTAATGTTTGTGTTTCACTAAATTCTTCGGTAGAAGATGGTTTATATAGAAATTTTCTTTAAAAACTCTAGCCTTATGGGTCATGTTGCTAAAATTCTTTTATTTCAAGGTCACTATAGTTCAGTGGGTCACATGCCAAATTTTAGATTTCTAGCTCAAACGATTTAGAAGTTAGTCTCTCAGAAAAAATTGTCCGATCAGCTTAATTTTTGAACTGTAGGCTCGTTGTGCAATGGGCATTCGAGCACTGCCTTTACAGTTTTATTTTAACATGTCGTTCGAAATTTTACTTTTTGAACTACTGTGCATAAGTTGAATCAACAAGTCCCCTGCCCCTGTCCTCCTCCCCTGCGCGCCGCGCCGAGGGGTCGAGCAGCCGCGACAATGGCGACTCGGCTCGGCTCCCCTTTCCACGCTGTTTTCCCGAGACAAGTCGAGTATTACCATAGAAACAACGATTTTAGATCGAAATTTCTCAAAATTGGCCACCAACTTTGGGCTGGCAATTCAGCAGTGAACTAAGGACATCGAGTTCGACATCTCTGCTAAGTCTTATCAAAATCGTATAGAAAAATCAGGATTTAGGTAAGGGGCCACACGCCACACTGATAAAAAAAATAATCGGATCCGCCGACAAAACCATAAGGCTACTTCGTGCCTAAAAAAAATCGAAGGGCCGCCCTTCCGCCAAACGTCGTTGCCAGCTCCGCTTCGCTGGCAACTCCGTTCGGCCGGGGGCGGCCTAGCTGCCTAGCTTGGCCTGCAGGCGGCGTTTTGGACGTGCCTTCGGCCCGTCCTCGGAGTCACTGGTCATAAAAATATAACTTTAAAAAGCGGGCCTTCGGCCCGCATACTTATTGTGGCAGTCGTACCAAACACTGTAAAAAAAATGACGGTGAAAACTACGGAAATCACCGTTAATTCCTTTAACGGTGTCCACCGTAGAATGGTACCTCCCTACTACGGCGCGCACCGTACTAGAAATTTTCGAATCCCCGTTACGGACTGACAAGTACGGCATCACCGCACTCAAAAAATGGGGTACGGAAGACCCGTACTTATGACCTCTGGCCACCAAAAATGAGGTACGGTGGCGCCGTACTCTGCGCTCCGTAGTCAGTTTCTAAAACGATGATACGGGGCACCGTAGTTGGTTCCGTACTACGATCTTGTTTTTTTACAGTGAACAATTCTAGCCTTCGGCTCGATTATCCTATATTAAAAAAAAAAAAAAATATAAACCACTGCATTGAATAACGGGCCTTCGGCCCGCTGACCTATTCTCGCCTATTCTCGCGGTCATAGGGTACATTTTGGCCTTCGGTCTGATCATCCTTTCATTTATTTTGGCAGATTATGCCTGTTTATTTTATACATACCAGTGTTGCGGGTTTGCCTATCCTAGGTGTTATAGCGCCTAACGTGCAGATCGTGTAGGCAAACCCGCAACACTGGTGTGTATTTGACTTGACAGAATACCGTGCTACTTAATATTACAAACGATTTTGTTGATATGTACGTTTGAGTATATACATGAACAAAAGAGTACATTTCCAGTAAGTGCACCATCTGAACGACATTCAGAGCTTTGGTAAACGGAGAAAAAGTACAATAAATTAGTTTGAAACGCACAGGCGGGAAAATATTTGAGGTAGCGGTGTACCACCGTGACTGCAGCCCACCCTTCTGCTTTGAAAGGCAGTAGTTTTATGTCTCTTGGTTGCGCTTATATCATAATTTATGTAATTAAAAAAAAATGTCAGGATACCCAACATGACGATTTCGGATATTTGGGTCTTCGATGTGGCTGTAGCGCTGGAACGGTAAAGGACAGAGCGAAAAGGATGAAAATTTGGGCCGAACGCAGCTAATTCGTCGAGACACCCCTTAGGAGACCATAAAATTTTTGTGACAGATTCCATATTTTTAATTCCGTGAAAACTTTTATTATTTTTTCTTCAGTGCCTTAACGGTGGTTGGCAGGATTTGCACTCTCCGTTTCGGAGTCCAGGAGGGACCCCCAGGATACCCTAAAAATTCCAAGTCTGTAACTCATCTCCATCTAGTGGCACAGGCAGCCAGACGAACAGACAGACAGACACCGTATCGATTGCATAAGCCCGCTCTAAAGCGGGCTAAAAATGACTAATTTATGGTTTTAAATTCTTAGCGTGACTTCTGAAATATCTCCTGCAAAGGGTAACCGTAACCCGGATTTTCCCCTGACCGTCCCAGCAATTTCCATGACGTTCTGTGACAATATTTTTTCCAGGACTTTCCGGAACTTTTCAGGTTCTTCAGACTGGTGGGAGCCCTGCCCATACTGCCGTTTCTTCACGAGTTCTGCTTTGCCAACGCAGACTATTTTTCTTTTCCTACCTGTTTTAATATCATCCCCACGCTACCCACCCGGCCTCTCAAACGTCCATAGCAGAGGAGTGTCGCCGCACGCCCAATCCTCCATGAAGTGATGGATAAATCACACATTTATTAGCTTTCCAGTCCATATTGCGTAGAGTATTGCCGTTGAGATTAGGGCTTCGGAATGACAAGTATTTCCCCGGTGATACACAATACAGGGTAGGCTTCGCCCATCATGCCACGAAATCTGTATTCACCATAGGGTAAGATCGGAATATTCGGATGAGTAACGGCAAAAGTCAAATCCTTGAATGCGTGGACACCCTTAAAAAAAATAAGCAAAAAGGACGTAAACGAAAGAACGATAGGCGCACTAAGAAGGCGCAGGGCGGCAAAATTGAAAAATTTGCAAACTTTTTAAGAATGATCCATTTGTATCATCTTATATCTTTTTTTCTCCACAAACCTTGCATTTTTACCAGTGTGAGCCCTTAAATGCATAGTCTACTCTGGAATACCAAGAGTGTACAATTAATTTACGACAAACTTTGAGGTTTTCAGAAAATAGTGCGCGCATGCACATGTATGAAGTAAATAGTGTAAAGTTGGTAATGCACACACTATTTACTGCATGCAGTGTGTGCAATGTGTGCACACATTGCAAGTACACACTATTCCACGAGTACTTTGAAGTATGTTGTAAATTATAAGCACTTGCACTGTTATTCAATTACTGTGACGTCACATTCTTTCTTATGAAAACTGTCACATTTCCTTAAATTTTAATGTCACATTCTTTTGAATGTGTCAATAAAATTTAGCCCGCATATTCTGGCCGATTCACATTGAAAAGAATGTGACATTACATTTTAAACAATGTGACACTTTTTTCATGAAAAAGAACGTGAGGTTACTGTAATTGAATAACAGTGTGAACACACTTTTATTTTAGGAGCAGAAAATCGCTTGATGAAAATATCATATGCCCTTTAATATCTTACTGGCTTAATGGTGCAAGGGTTGGGAGAGTATAAATGTCCCGCAATGGAGGCGATGTACGGAGCGTTATCAACCATGTTAGCGCAGCCTCGTTTATGCCAGTAGAATACAAACGCATTCTCCTTCCATTGGTTATTGCTTCGTATATCCAAGAAGACTCGTAACTGAAGGAATTAGAAAGTCCCAAACCGTTACAAATTCACACTTTAAAAAAAAAATACAAGTTTTATAGTGCGACACAAGTAGGAAATAGCTCGGTGTTGCGGCGGTAGCAGCTGACTACCCAGTCCGGACCCGGGGAGTCAATGGGGTTGCAGTGGTAGCTGAGAAGGCAGTAGTTAAGAGAGCTCCCTATCCCTGAGCTATTTCCTAGTTGTGTCGCACTATAGTATCAATTTTGAAACAAAAATTTGTAGCCTTGGATGAGAATTCAGAATTCTGTAATCTTGAAACAAAGCTTTATAATTGTTACAAAAACCTATAATCAATTAATGCAATTTTAGAACACTGATGCAAATTTTTGTAAATGTGACAAGTTTTTGTAATTGTTACAAATATTTGAAAACTGGTTCTACGTTGTCGTAACCTGGACATCATTTTCAGTAAAATTTATAGAAAAATTTGGTACCTAAAATGTTACAAATTTTTGGATTCTCGCATTGTAAATGTTGTTATCCTGTTAACAAAATTTTGTGACATTTGGTTCGGTAAAGATCGGTTACCGACATCCAAACCGCAAGAGAAACTAGTATTTTCCTTGTCAACTTTGTGTAAGGGCAGGGAGGAACTGCTTTTGCTGCCCAACGGTGGCAAAACTCTGTGACACGGGAGATTAAGAAGTGCGTCGTGCGTGTCGCCAAGAACTGCCCCTAGGTGGCGTCGTGGTCAGAGCGTCACTGCAAACCCTGGAATCCAATTTCTCACCCAAAATGGGAGAGGACACTTTTCCATGCTAAATTGGAGTGATAATTTTTAACCTCACTCTTTTCGAGCGAGATATTTTTTAGCCTCGCTTTTTTAACTTCACTTAATTTGAGCACGAATTCTCACTTTATTTGGGGCGAGGTCTCAAAATTCTTTCTCAAAAAGGGCGAGAAAATTCTTACTCTCCAGGGAGTAATAAAATTGCCCTCAAATTCTCACTCGTATGGGGGCGAGAATTATGACTCGTAGATTTTCAGTGGTCTCATGAAAAACCGATTGTTTCGCATTAAAATCAAATTTTGACAAACTGCTAACATTTAATTTTACGCTCTATGTTTTATAAGATAAATCCTTTTGTGCCTGTATAGGTTTTCTGTTCAAATCGTAAAACATGCGCCAGAAATGATTGGTTCAACTTGAACGCGCGCAAGGTCCCTGCTCCGTCTCCTTGGTTGGGTGCGAAAACGTCTTTCCTCTCAGATATATTAGTAGTCAGCGGCTTATCTACATATATTCGCTAAAGTTAAGAGGTGTGACGGTGCATTTCGTTTCTTCGGTATTCGAAGCGTAATTCTCGGAAGTGGGCTTGATAGCAGGTCGTGAAAACACTCCGACGAAAGTGTGTCTGAGTCTGACTCATGCGCACAGCAAATCACTTCTAACTAAGCTGAATTGACTCTCTGAAAGGAGAATGTGAAAATAGCAGTACTAACGTTGAATGATGGCGATTGGACAGGGCCAAACTTTTTAAATCAGAAAACAAACATATGTAAGGCATCAACACCAAAATTTGTAGCATATAATGTTACAAAATTTTGTAAACTAGGAAGGAAACATTTGTATAATCTCGATACAAAACTTTGTATCATATAATGTTACCAAAATTTGTAATCTGGTTACTGAAAAAACTTCCAATCAGTGTAACAAAGTTTTGTACTGTTTTTTTTTTTTTTTTTTTAGAGTGAATTCAGCAGTGCTGAGGTCGCATATTATTTGAACGCATATGACCTGACTAAGGCAGAGTCTACGCTTTTAGAGTAAATACACTGTAACTTAAAAGGACACATATTTGTGTTCTTTTGAGGCGACATATCGAAAAAGGAAACTTCTCCAAATTGCACCGAAAACAAGATTGAAGTAAGGAACCAACTACGGTGTCCCGTATCTTCGTTTTAGAAACCGAGTACGGATTGCAGAGTACGGCGCCACCGTACTTCATTTTCGGTGTGAGGAGGTCATAAGTGCGGGTCTCCCGTACCCCATTTTTTGAGTACGGTGATGCCGTACTTGGCAGTCCGTAACGAGGATTCTAAAATTTCTAGTACGGTGCGCGCAACGGAAGGCGCAACGGTGGACACCGTTAAAGGAATTAACGGTGATTGCCGTATTTTTTACCGTCACTATTTTTTTTACAGTGTGCCACCCTGTGTTAGGCGACACATGCTGTGTGACCTTTTCGGTGACAATTTTGTCGCCAAAGCTCCTCGTGTGACCGAAACAGTGATGCGTTTTGGCGACAAAATTGTCGTCGAAAAACGGTGACAAAAAGGAGAAGTTTCTAAAGTCGGCGACACACCGATGCGTCGCCGACTTAAGGTCACATGGGTGACCTTTAAAATTACAGTCTTTTTTTTTTTAAAGTGATCACTGTAAACAAATTTCCTGTAAATTAACAGCAAAGTTGCTGTTAAGTTTTTAAATGACTAGTCTTGTTGTACAACAACATAGCCATGCAATAAACAAGTATTGTTGTCTATCAACAGCGCAAGTTGTCCGGTAACAGTAAAAGTTGTAGAGGAACAGCGAAATAGCTGTGCAGAAACAGCAAAAGTTGTAGAACAGCACAACTTGTGTAGGAACAGCAAAAGCTGTTCAGGAACAGTAAATTTCCTGTTTTGATTTGAAAACAAACATACCTGTTCCTTGACAACTTTTGTTGTTCTCGAACAGCATCACTGTGTGTCAACAACACGGTTGTCACTAAAAGGGCTGTTTTCCAACAGTTATTTTTTACAGTGATTATTCACTGGAAAATCAAGGCACCTGCAAACATGTGACATTTAAACACCCAAGTTTCTAGTAGGGTCACTAGGCTATTCTTACCCAGAGGTCGTCGGTCAATGGCGAAGCGCCAGTCAGGTTCCCCGTAAAACGCTGGAGCTGGTTCGGGTGGGACGGACTGTAGTGAGAGCACCAAACGTAATACTTCCAGGTTATTTTATCAGGAGGTGGCACTTCGCAGTTGTGCACCTTGCTTAAAATACATATGTGGGGTCCCTGTAGAGAATACGATGAATTGCACCTCCCGAAAAATGCAGCACTTCCAAATAATGACCTTGATGCATAACATTAATTTTATGTTACGAGAGGAATTTGTTATCGAGGGGGAAATAACCGCTGAATTTGGTGTACAAATTTCGTGAATTGGATGTGAATTGCCTTGAATTGGCTGTGAATTGCCTTGAATTGCCTTGAATTGCCTATGAATTAGACTGAATTAGTGAGTGAATTGGCTTGAATTGGGTTTGGATTGGCTTGAATTGGCTTGAATTTGTTTGAATTGGACTGAATTTGTTAAATTAGTGGTGTCCACCAACGTCCGAGGTTATTTCCCCCTCGTTTGTTATAAATTTAGAAACGTACCGCAAATGAACTTATGAACTTCTTCTGAGAGCTAGAGTCAGCTAAGAGAACGAGATGATAAAAGAAGAAAATGCTCCATCGGTGCGCCATAGGGCTTCGATTCCTTCACTTCACCTAGAGCCCGGGCATCAAAAGACTCTTCTAGGTTTCGCGTTGGCCTTGCACCACTGTAAAGGCTTTACATAGCAGTGCTTCGTAACTCTACAACAACGTCTCCACTCCAACCTTTTCTTTCTTTTCCTTGGCCCATGCCATTGGGATTTAGGAGTATTACAACAGCAATTTCAAAGGTAATTAGTAGTGATTAGAGGATAATTTTATTGAAAAAGGCCTGTGAAAATAAAACATGCTCTGAGGACAGGATATTTTACACATATCTACAACAACTGTTCCCATTAAGTATTCAGATACTTAAGCTGATGAAGCCATTGCAGACTTATCTTTCAGAGCTCGGCAAACAAATCAAAACCAATATAGGCAAAACAAAACCGACTCGTCGGCTGGCCGGTCCGTTGTGCGCAATCCTAAGGCAAATGAAGTTTCTTTGCACTCGACTGATTTCTATAAACCTACTCTGATGCGTATAACTTCACTGAAATCAAGTGTTCAAACTGACACACATTTTCATGTGATAAACAATTTTAGGTGCAAATTTTAAAAGCCCATATATTTCATTGAAGACAAAAGTATTCAACACTGAAGTTTGACACATATCGGTTTATAACGCCTCACTTCAAATACATGGGGCTTTTTAAGCAAGTATCTTACAGTGTTCAACCCTGAGTCCAGCACTTAAAAGTGCGAGTCAGTGGAAACACTTCAGACGAAGTGACACGCAAAAATCCGTACCTTGAGGGTAGAAATCGTTGATAAGAATTAAGTAAGCAGGCTGAACTCGCGCGTGCGCAGCGCTGCAACTGCACTTGAGCCGGCCACCAGCCTTGTGCGGTGCGCAGTGGCATTCACACCTTCCAACAAAGAGCTGAGCGCAGATTAGCGTTCGCGTGTTCCGGGCAGCGCCGTGCCGTGCCGAGTGTTTGCACGACGGTGTTCAGCTCCCTTTGTACCATTATGTTTACAGGACCATCATGAATGCAAGTGCGTCACGAGGCTACACCCACATCCTCACGGGACCGCTTTGGATGCACTGGATCTCTCCGGCCAGCCTTACAGAGATGCTGTGCATGCAGTGAATATCCTAATGCGCATTTTTACTCGTTCTTTACCACCACCACCACCACCACCACCACCACCACATCTCTCCTGCGTGGTGAAAAGAACGAGTATTGTTCTCAGTCGAGTGTAACCCTTAACTGATTCAACTTTCATTTTAGATCTCACAATACCAACAGGCATGATACTTAATATTATTCTCAACTGGAAATGCTGATCTTTATACCAACAATGAACTTTCTTTTTCAAGTTTAATACTATTATTTTGAGAACACTTTTCAAATTTTGTATGTTTTCATTTTAAGTCCATAACCCAAACCAGCTTGTTAGTGGAGTTTTCAATCTCAGAGAGCACAATACCTACAGACAAGAAACTTGTACAAATCTGAACGAGAAATCTTCGACTGAATTTCAGCAATGAACCTTATTTTTTCACATTTAATAGTGTCATTTTGAAAACTCTTAACAAATTTTGTGCTAGTTTTCATTCAGAGCCCCTAGTCGAAGTCGGCTCGCATTCCTTTATGCGCCCCAACAATCGGACCCGAGCCGAGCAAGGGCGAGTGTCCCGGGAAAAACTTCCCCTGCACAAACTTACAAAATCTGAGATGAAAATGGACTCACTTGAATCACATCATGTTTTACACTTTGTGCTCTATTTTGTGCTCTATTTGGCCTTTTTTTTTTAAATCACAGTGTGACGAAAAATGTTAAACTGAAACACGTTTACAATAAGTAGACAAAGTCTACCTCACTTCTCGGGGCTTATTTAAAAATAAACCACGCACTTCAGCGCGGACGACCGAGGCGAAGTCGATTTTCGAAAAGGGGGGGAAAACGACGCTAGAGCGAGACTCCCTTCTCAGTGCTGCAGCTGCGATAACTGCTAAGCCGAGGGCTGCGCCAAATGGCAATATGACAATGTATTAGCCAGCAGGCTCGTTGGAAACGCCCGGTATTTGTGTTGGCAGTTGGGAGAGGGGGTACCGTACCCAGGTAGGGGGCTTGGTCCACGACGGGGCGTTGACCGTGAGAAGGGTACAATGTGGAGGAGTGAGTCAGTGTGTGAGAGAGCGCGCGTGAGGGAGGTGGTCGCTTATGGGCCCGCGTGCGAACACTCCACCACACGGCTCCGCGACCGCTTAGGTCAAGCCTGTTTTTATTTATATTCATTTAAATTTCAAATACAGTTCTGTAAAGGCGCGTGTGAATGAGATTTAAGGGCCGAAAGTCCATTTAATCCCTTCAAACTCTTATCTCAAGACACGACAAACCAAATTTTAAGAAATTTTAAGAGAAACAGGTCTCGGGTGAATCCTTTAAGGTACTGCAATGCAATGTTTGTGGAACGAGCCATTTCTGATTTGATCAGTTGAGGTAGAACCAGCCAGGTGCTCAGCTCGGAGCCGTCGGCGGGGCGGGGCGGGGCGGGGCGGGGCGGGGCGGGGCGGGGCGGGGCGGAGCCGTTTGCACGGCAGAGTTCACACGCAGCAGAGGGCGAAGCGCGAGCCTCACGTCAGCTGGGAAAATTATACTTGTCTGAGTTGGACTAATTAACGTGAATGTGTCGATTTGGTGCATCATTTTATTCAATAGAATATACACTCATTTTTTTCTTTTTTTCAGAAAATGACGTCAGCTTGAAGGGGAAACAACTCTGAAAGTTTTTTACACCTCGTACTTTACGAAAATTCAGAAAAAGTTAAACTCAGAAGAATTTAGAACAAAATCACAAAATTAAGGAAAACTCAGAAAAAAATTGGTAAAATTCAAGTGAAAATCCACTGAAAATCTCAAAAATAAAAAATACGATTTCACGCAATCCTAGTAGGCACGAAGTTCATTCATGTTTTTGTTTGACAAGGACAAAAACCTTCGGTGGATGGTTTATGTTAAAATCTCCAGCGTTTTGGGTGATGTTACTGTTTGTTTTGTCCTAGGGTTTGATCAGCGTCACAAGCTCCGGTCACATGCCAAATTTCATCTCTCTAGCTTGAACGATTTCGAAGTTATTGACATTTTCACTCCAACGTGTTTATCCAATTTTATTTTTGAACCACTGTGCATGAGTTGAATCAACGCCCCGCCCTCCCCCCTTCACCCCAGTCACGGTCCTCGAGGGGCAGAGAGGCCGAGCGGGCGAGCACCTGCAACAATGCCGACGCCGACTAGGGGCTTGGCTCGTCTTCGGTAGAGTCTTATATTGGGAGAGAAACGCGAACTCCTCAAATGCGTCGAGAAATCCCTCATACCTTCCCCGCGCGCCCCGCCTCTCCCCCGCGGGCTCCCCCCCACTCCATCCAGAGGGCCCGGGGCCTCATACCCATTGGCTCTCATTGGCCAATGGCTATGAGGCCCCGGGGCCGCGCGGGGCCCCAGCGAGGCCACTCCCGAAACAATAGTTCGTCAGTTCTTTGCTGCTCTCTCTTTTCTCCGTAAGATGCGAGAGAGAACGTGCACCGCTCCCTCTATTCGTAAAACCCCGAGGCCCCGAGCACGTGGCCCGGAGACTCGGCTGCTGGGCAGAGCGGTTAGGTAGCGGGAGCATGTTCGCAGGAATACGGATCGTTCTTCTTAAGTACAAGTGCACTTTAAAAAAAAAAAACAGCCTCTGGTACGGAGACCGTACCTCCTGGAAAAATGAGTTTCCTCGATGAAAGTACGGTTTTTTCCGTACTTCGTTCCGTACCTTGCCGAACTTTCAGGAAGAATCTAACTTTTCTTATGGGCTAGATGTGGAACCAAGGTACGGAACGCCGTTACTAAATTCCGTACCGGAAACGGAAACCACCGGGAAAAAAATAACGGTAACTTTTCCGTACATCTCACCGCCCCCCCCCCCCTTTTTTAACATTGAGTCTTATGGGGATAAGGTACGGAAACCAGGAACGGAGTGTCCGTAATCCAAAATTATTTCCGTAGTAGAGACCGTTATTATTTTTACCAGTGTGGCGTTGGAGTTTGAAAATAGCCGATACACATCTTAAACTTTCCCGAAAAATTGGGCAGACTCCTGTATAGGGCCTTAGTATATTTGAGTATTAAAAAACACAATCTAAATTGTACCGGATCAAAATATTTAATTTAAAAAGCATCCCTCTGCAAACCTTAACGTTGTCATTCCGAAAACCATATATTATGTTAATCCTTGAACAGGATCCTTCCCGAAAAAGTCTTGTACTAATATGATATCACTTGATTGTCTCTAAATAACATAGAAATTAGTGTTCCCGTCGCTCCGCTCTGCACACGGTCAAATTCCGCGCGCCTCGTGGGGCGCCCCCCACTCCCTCCTGAGTAGCCAACGGGCGTGAGCCCCCCCTCCCTCCCCCCTCTAAGCCTGGGGCCCCTGTATGAGAAATTCTGCTGGCAGATGAGTAGGACAGCTATAGTGTTTCTCTCCCCTCTAGTCTAGGACTCTAGTCTTCGGAGTTGGCACTATCCCAGGGATAGGCAACCCGCAGCCGGCTCGGGGAGGCGGGACCTCCACTCAATAAAAGAAGGCCGGTGGATCGGCGGCTCACGCGTCCCCCTCGCGACTTAACTCGCGTCCACCACCGAGAGATGGCGCCACTAGCGAACCTGGCGACTTTAACTATTAATTTAGGGTGAACGAAATGTTACACAGCCGAAATAAATGTGAAAATAGCAGTTTCAGACCAGCGGAAATCGTTTAACAAAGTTTCACGGAGGTTCAATTCGTAGGAACAAAAGTGATTTACGAAAAAGATACACGTATATGTACACCAATTCAAGAATTCCGCTCACCAGATTAAAGTCAAACTTGCCAAATCGTTTTTTGCAGGTGCAAAACTACTATTAACGCATTCAGTTCGCCGTGTAAACATTTCGATAACTTTATACAATGCTTTAAAGTCGCGAGCTTTGCACGTCACCGACCTGGCTAGAGCTCTCCGAAAGGGCCACCAGGAGACGGCGTCGTCAGTCGCATCACAAAATGGCGCCAAGCAGACGACGCGCATACGACATGCAGTTCCGCAACGCCGCAGTGCAGGTAACCCACCCTGCAGGTGCGTGTGATACAATGCCTACCTTCCAGGTGGCAGACATAATTACAAAAACCTAATTATCAGCGTTGTTTGACGTTTGCGCCCACTAGTTTACAGTTCATAAATGACCTTATGCATGCTCTTCCCACCTTATGCTTTTGGCCCAAATGAACGGTAACACCCTGTATCTCCTACATACCGGGTGTCTCAGAGAACACACGGCAGTGTTGCGGGTCTGCCTACCCACTCCGGCCGCAAGGCGCTATAGCCCCTGCAGCTCTGGCGAGTATGCAATCCCGCAACACTGCCGTGTGTTCTCTGGGACACCCGGTAGAGTCCACGTCCCTCCAATATCCCTGACTTTCCCTAACTTTTCTTGACCTCTTTTTTATCCAACGATTTTCCAGGTTTTCCAGACTTAAGGGAACCCTGAAATTACATCGTCCTCAAATTAACTCGACGAGTTGCGGCCCACTGAGCGAATATTTCGTCCGTAATTCCATGTCCACGTCTCAAACAGTATCGCCGCTACAGCGATAAATTAGGAGGAAGACTCGTTAAAATGCACGTTGGATGTCTTTCTCGGGTAAGCTCGTGAATATACAATCTTTTAGGTGAAACTTTCATCCGATCCTGTAATTTGTGGTACGACACTGTCAAATGAGTGAAATTGGCATATTTTCAAGGATTGCAGCCCATCCGACCGAGATATCGCTACAACCGCCTCCTCGAGGGCAATTGTATTCATGCAAGCGCGCAGTAAGGGCCCAGCATTTTTTCGACAGTTTTTAGCTATTGACTCATATACAGTCTTTTCGACTACATTTCAATGGCACCCACTGTCTTTCCATTGGGGACGTGCGTGCCCTCTTGACCTTAATGGAAGACCTGAAGAGTTTCGGCTCATCACAGAAGAATTTTAAATGTTTATCCGCATCCCGTACAGTTTAGTCATAACATTCGGATATTTGTCAGTAGGATTACAAAACGCACCGCAGGCCAAGGTGAGGATACGCAGGTGCGTCGCAGCGAAACAGTGATGCACCCGTGATGCACACTGGAAAAACAAAGGTAGGACGCGAAGGGTTTTTAATGCCTTTACCAAGGCATTAAAAATTAGCACCCCTGCAAAGGCATTAAAACTGCGCAAAGGTGTTAATTTTAATGCCTTTGGACAATTTCGTGCTTTTGCAAAGGCATTAAAATTTCACAGCCCTAGAAAGGCATTAAGTCCTACCTTTGTTATTCCAGTGAACTCATCCTGCCCCGGCCAGGACAGATATACCCATCCTGCCCCTGCCTCGGATATAATCGGTACTTCTTTCCTAGGACCAATGTACCCACCCTGCCGCTGCACTCGAAGGGGTGGAAGTTTCTGTCCTAGGGCAGATATACCCATCCTGCCTCTACCGAACATGAGACATGAGGTGGGTACTTCTGTCCTGGGACCGATGTACCCTTCCTGCCGCTGCCCTGAATGGGGTGGGTATTTCTGTCCGAGGACGGGTGTACCCAGGGTAAATGGGTATGTTCGTCCGAGTACAACGGCAACGTCCCCCCTCTCAGAAATATCAGCAGTCAGCAGCTTGTCTACATGACTTCGCTAAATTTTTAGGGGTGTGACATCGCATTTCGTTTCTTCGGAGTTCGGAGCACAACTCTCCTCAGTGGGCTTGATTAATGGTTGTGATAACCCTCCGACGAAAGTGTGTCTGAGTACGACTGATGCGCACAGCAAATCACTTCTAACTAAGCTGAATTGACTCTCTGAAAGGAAAATGTGAAAATAGAACTAATGTTTAATGACGGCAATTGGACAAGGCCAAACTTCTCTAATCAGTTAACAAATATATATGTAAGGCATCAAAACCAAAATTCGTAGCATATAATGTTACAAAATTTGGTAAGCTAGGAAGAAAACATTTGTATCATCTCGATACAAAACTTTGTACCATACAAAGTTACAAAAAATTGTAATCTGGTTACTGAAAAAATTTCTAATCAGTGTTCCAAAGCTTCGAACTGATTTTTTTTTTAGAGTGTACCTCAGTTAGGCCGCTTTGTAACACGTTCATTAGTACACACACTACATTCTTAACGTAACGTTAACAACCCTAAAAGAAACTACGTGGTTTCTCCTTCGAACCGTATGGTTGGCACCCGCAGTGAAATGGTTCCGCTCCTAGCCAAAAAACGAAAAATGTCGATTCAGTATCGGACATTACATACTGAAATGGATGAATATTTGTCATTTATATGGGCTGATTTCCTACGAAGAGCAGCTCGCATTGAATGATGATGAATTCCGTCCAGGTTTACGTCAACAATGCCCCTTCTAGTTCGCAGGTGGCACCACCTTTCGTACCCGGACCAGTGAGGCATGCATGGGTCCCTACAGCTGGTGGAAGTTAGCCTGCCCAAAGTAGCCTGCCCACAAAGCACGTCACCAGTCGTTTGTTATCGTTTATTAGCACATTAGTTTCGTTTGTAAGTGCTTAGTTCTCCGAAAAATTAACAATGCCAGGCTAATGCAGGCAGGCTGAAGCTGGCAGGCTAACGAATTTCTGAATTTCGTACTAGTGGAAGCTAGCCTGCCCACCCCATTTTTTCTAAAAACGGACAGAAGGAGGCGCTAACAATCACATTTATGCTCGTTGGGAAGAGAATTTCAAGACGAAGATCATGCTGTCTTCAGAAAAAAATATTTTTAGTCATGGTCAGAAAATTGCACTCTGAAGTACAGAACCTTTTAGTTCTACACTTTAAACTGTAGAACAGTTCTGCACTTGGATTTGCAGAGTGGTCCCTACTTCAACTTCAACATCAAGCTAGCACCCCGATAAGACCTGCCCCGCCCGTATAAGAGCAGCACCGAGGCTCGCTCCGAGTCACTCAACGCAGTCGGCCAGAAGCGGCAGGACTCCACATCATCAACATGGTCAAGACACTTCTCCTCGCGGCCATCGCCGCCGTCCTCTGTACCCTCGGCGTAAGTACCCCACAAGTCGTAACCAGTTCAGCTACAAGAAGGCAGACGAGATGGAGAGTGAGACACGTGGCACGGCTCTGTCCCCTAGGCGGTGTCCTCCTCGCCGGTCCGGCTCACTGGAGCAACACCTGACTGGAGCAACGTCACGGGCGTCCTGGAGCAGATACAGGAAAGCCTGCAGCTCGTGCAGGCCAAGATCTACGACACGGAGCAAGACGTGGCGCAGGGCGTGCAGAAGGTGCTGCAGGGCATCACGAACAACGCTCAGGCCACGGCCGCCAAGTGGAACGAGCCCGTGGACAAGCTGTCTCAGGAGGCACAGGAGCTCGGCGTTGACGTGCGGGACTGCATCCTGGCGGTGCAGCCGCTCTCCGACGTCACCGACGGACTGGTGACCGACGTTTACGACTGCGTTGGCCCCAACCTCGACAGTGTCTCGGACGCCTTGTTGGACCTGGATGACGTCCGCGTAAAAGCGTCGGATCTGCTCGACAGGGCCCTGTCTGTGGTCAGGAAGTGCCAGAGAACTGCAACCTCTGTCCCCGATTGTTTGGCGGGCCAGATGCCCGAGCTGTACGGTCTGGGCCTCGGGCTGGTCGACGAGGCCGTCGCGAACGCCGGCGTCGCCTCGGCCAACGCTGCCACCCTCGTCCAGTCGCTTTCGGGGACGTGCGCTACCGATGCCACTTCAAAGCGCGCTGCCGAGGCCGCCGCCCTCGTTGACACCGCCGCAAAGTGCATAAAGGACAAGTTGCCCCAGCCCTCACCCGAGCCCCAGCCTGAGCCCTCACCCGAACCCCAGCCCGAGCCCGCACCTCAATCCTAGGGCAGTGCGGTTATTGAAATTTGTAACCGGTTGTCGGTTATTTCAATAACCGATAGAATTTCCGGTTTCCGCTCATTTAAAAATAACCGTTTATTTTTAAATGACCGGTTGCTTGAAAGTGACTTTTTTTTTCTGTTTAGCCGACTTAAAAATCAACGATTATGAAAAATGAGTCATTATGAATGAAATAAAATGCTAAGATCAGAATAAATGTTACTTTTTTTTTTTCAAAAATAATAAAAATTGAGACCTAAATCTATAGTTTCGGAACAAAATCCCTGTTGAGGGGCGGCGGGGCCGGCGAAACGGCGCCTCATGCGTCCACTTCAAACCAACCTAGAATACATTTGGCAAGTTTTTAATTTTGTGACGAAGTTAAGTGATGTTGCAGGCCTTTAACACACAGTTTTGGGAGCCACTACACATTAACAGGGAACACACACTTTTAAGAAACGATGGCCGCGCGGCGCGCACCCTAGCGGGAGAAATACGAACTACGCCGGCGGGTCGCAGCCAAACTGTTCTACCGACCACATGATTTTCCCTTCTAGAAATAGAAGAGAAAATCATTCAAGACGGTTTGACGACAGGAAACTTAAACAATCATTTGACAGTGTAGCCGTCGCAGTGTCTCATTGTTGCCGGCGAGGCCGACGGCGCGTGGATTAGAGCGTTAAAGGGAAGGTTGGAGGGGTTATAGGCCGCTCATATTTATTTAATTTCTCGGAAAACCAGGCAAGAGCGCCAAATAATAATAACACTACTGAATAGTGCTCGATTAGCTGAATCCAGTGCTATGAAACACACCACCAAAAGCCGTGGAGCCGTGAAAGTAGATAATTGCCGAAAAAACGGTACACTGTAAAAAAAAAAAAAAAAAAAAAAAAATTACGGTGAAAACTACGGCAATCAAAGTTAATTCCTTCAACGGTGTCCGCCGTAGAATGGTGCCTCCCTACTACGGCGCGCACCGTACTAGAAATTTTCGAATCCCCGTTACGGACTGCCAAGTACGGCATCACCGTGCTCAAAAAATGGGGTACGGAAGACCCGTACTTATGACCTCTGCCCACCAAAAATGAGGTACGGTGGCGCCGTACTCTGCGCTCCGTAGTCAGTTTCTAAAACGAAGATACGGGACACCGTAGTTGGTTCTCGAGTTGGTTCCGTACTACGATCTTGTTTTTTTACAGTGTACTTTCATCGAGAAAACTTATTTTTCGAGGGGGTACAGTCTCCGTAGTTGGCTCCGTACCAGAAGCTGTTTTTTTTACAGTGCATTAAAAAAATTGTTCTATAAGTTGACTGTTGGGTTTGCAGTGAAATCACGAAAATTTTACAAAATTCACAAAATGTGTGCACTAAAATTAAGAGTTGTTTTCCCCTCGCGTCATAACTGTAGGTTGAGGCGAGTATCGCTCCTGCTTTTGTTCCTCGTCGCTGTAAAGGGACCTTAATGCGCAACAGGCCTGTACGGAAGGCACGGGCCGGGCTGGGGTGGGGTGGGGTGGGGTGGAGTAGCGTGGCGTGGCCGGGCTCAGCGAGAGCGTTGCGTTATTAGCGTCGATTTGATACCGCACCACGCCGTCTGCTTGCTACCTGATGGGGTAGCCCCGCCCCGCCCCACCCCACCCCGCCCCGCCCCGCCCCACCCCACCCCGCCCCGCCCCACCCCACCCCGCCCCGCCCCGCCCCGCACTACCCCGGCCCGGCCAGCCGCACCCGACTTCCCGTTGGAGAATGAGTCGCGATGATCGCTATGAGTGAAAGGGGGCTTGTGGGCCATGCTGTTGGCTGGCTGTGCTACCGGGCACCAGAGAGGGCGCTCTCTCAAAAGAATAGATTCATCTCTGCTCGATTTAGAGGCAGCAAAAAAAATTACCCACAAAAGCCACAAGGTATGAGAAGACCAAGAATTGTTAATATTACTTTCGTGAAGCACTATTTAAAAAAAGCTTGTGAATTAACAGCGCATTCGTTGTTAATTTTTATAGCGACAAGTATTGTTTTACAACAGCGTAACTTGTAAGGCAACAACGATGTTGTTGAGCAACAACAAAAGTTGTCCGTCAACAACAAAAAGTGTCCAGTTATATATATTTTAAAAAGTTGTTCAGTTACGACCGAAGTTGTCCAGTTACAACAAAACTTGTCCAATCACAACAAAAGTTGTTCCGGAACAACAAAAATTGTTCAGGAACAACAGAAGTTGTACAGGAACAACAAAAGTTGTACAGGAACAACAAAAGTTGTTCAGGAACAACAAAAGTTGTTCAGGAACAACAAAAGTTGTTCAGGAACAACAAAAGTTGTTCAGGAACAACAAAAGTTGTTCAGGAGGATAACGACAAAATTGTTTAGGAGCAATTTTTTTTATTTTCAATGCACAACAAACATTGCTGTTTTGCTACAACTTGTGTTGTTCTCAAACAACATGGCTGTTCTCGAACGACATGCCTGTTGGCCAACAACACGGTCATCACAAAAAGAGCTGTTTCTCAACAACTATTTTTAACAGTGAGGGATCGACCTCCTTTTCACCCATTAGGCGCGAGTATGGGGCGGTGAGTGATTCACATGTTTTCTCCTTTTACATTCTCGAGAACTATACCGCCTTCCATAAAGATAAGGAAGAATTGGTTTGCAGTGCTTTTACGTTACCTTCTGCTTAAAAAGCGCTTGCAGATGTTTTGAGTTACAAGCGCCAAAGCTTGAGCGATTGCAAACAATGGAAATGCATCGTACCCATGAGTACAGAGTTAAATTAAGAATAACTTAAATAATTTAATTAATTTAGATTTTGAACTAAAGTGTACGAACAATACGGTAAAATACGGTATTTTTTTTTAAATTATCATTATGTTTTTGCAAAATTAGTAACTTTCAATCTATGCCTGTTTTTGACTTTCGTCTTTCAAGGCAAACCTAACCTTTCGATTTCGTCTTATACCGTCGTCCACCGTTCAAAGGGTGAGTTTCGCTGTAAGCTGCTACTGTGTCACCCTTATTGTAATACTGTGCGCTACGGCGCATGACACCGTAAGCCCTGGTGATGCACCCTGGCTCACCGTAGCTTGCAGGGCGATTCACACATCAGTTATCTATTTCACGATCACGGGACGGGCGTGGGCGCGGAACGCTTCAGCGCTCCAGCGCAGCAGTCACATGGCTGCAGCAGGAGGAGTAGCAGCTCCATCCACTGGACACCCAAGAGCGTACATGTCACACACTTGATGGTGAGAGAATTTCCAATCGTGCATGGATATGTATAATGTGTGTATACTGTGTGAAATTTTTGACGAATTTATTTCGCACACACTCTGTGAAACCAGGTGTATACCGGGTGTTTCTTTGAATGCGTAACAGTGTTGCGGGACTGCATAGACACCACGGCTTCACTCTGCAAATCTAAGTGTGTAGTAGTTTGCCACTTTATAGTGCAAAACTAAAGTTCTGTTATAAGTGCAGAACATTTTTGTTCTGCAGTTACAAGTGCAGAACTCTTTAGTTCTACACTTGTAAGTGCAGAACTCTCTAGTTCTGCACTAAAAACTGGATAGATAGTTCTGCAGCTGCAAGTGCAGAACTAAAGAGTTCTGCACTTACAAGTGTAGAACTAAAAAGTTCTGCACTTGTAACTGCAGAACAAAAAAGTTCTGCACTTATAACTGCAGAACTTTAGTTTTGCACTTTAAAGTGGCAAACTACTACACACTTAGATTTGCAGAGCAGGGGCTATGGCGCCTTACGAGCGAATGGGGTAGGAAAACCCGCAACACTGTTACGCATTCAAAGGAACACCCGCACAACTGCTGAACACTTGCAATTGTATAACTTCCAGTTTTCCATTAACTAGTGTTCAACCCAGAATCGAGCAATTGTGAATGCTTAACTCGCCTACTTTTAAACTTGTAAGTGTTTAACTCGACAGTTAAACACTTGGAAGTGTTCAAAAAAGAAAGTGTTGTCCGGCGCAGTTGAACATTTTGCAAGTGCACAACTGCCGTGTCGGACAATAACAAGTGCACAGCCGTGGGGTTGAGCAGCTGCAATCGCGTGGCTGCTGAGTTAAACACTTTCCCATGAGAAACATGGAGTTGCACAATTACAAGTGTTAAAAAAGTTGCACACTTGGTTTGACAGTGCACTTTGGAGAGCCAGTAAGTGTGAGAATGTAAATTCACACACCTTTAAGGGTGCAACACTCACACAATTGGGTTTCCGGTGTCGTACGAGAGGCGGGCCTACTACATTGACGAAACGCACTACTGAACGAAATATATAGCGGTTGCTGCTTCGCGGAGTGCACACCCCTCAGTGGGGAGGAAACGGTAAGTGATGGGAAATAGAACGGTGGGAGGCGTGAAATTTATTGAACCAACGCAAAAGCCCAGCTGGCAGCACTTATGGAATAATAAGTACTGCATCGTTTTAAAAAAATCTTTATGAGAATACGGCGCGGATGACGTACATTTTCGAGTACGGTGGTTCAACTTCAACATAAGTTAAAACGGCAGCAGTTCATGACGAACATAAGACAACTTAAGCAAAGCCGCCAGTCTGTGGGACATTACCTCATGACCAGCGCCACTGGATAAATTATATGACGTAAATTTAAGTCATGACACGTGGTGTGACCATGCAGAGGTCACAATAACTGACGCTATAAGCACGTCCCATTTTTTTCCCAGTGGCGTGAATACGGCGATACCGTACTGTATGGTTTTCGTGAACGGTATGCGTTGTTACTGTAGGGTTTTTTTTTCTCCTTTCCGTGTTGAAGCGGTTGAAGATGAGCATTCTAATTCTACTAAGAAATTTTATTTTACCAGATCCTTGTAAAATACCGTATTTTACCGGTAATATTAGCAGCGTATACGTTCCCATTTTGAAAAGCAAAGTGCGTCCGAGACATGAAAATGATGCGTTTGTTCCATACGAATAATCTGCAGCCATGACCTCGAGAATAAGCGACGTTCAAAGCGAGGCGCCTTCCGGTACTCACCTGAAACAAAAAGAAACAAAAAACAAAAATAAAACATTAGGCCAATCGGCGCGCGAGCAAATGCAATAGAGGTTCAAAAGCATTGTCAGCGCGCCATGCGGACACACCGTGACGTGTAGAGACGCAGCGCGGTCCCAGCCGCTTCATTCCGAGGATCGCTTTCGTACCTCCGTCCTTGTCCCACCTATGGCGCTCCCCTAGGTTGGGAATGGCAGGGCCCCATACGTGCGACAAGGAGGGAGGCGCGAGAGAGCGATCTTCTGAATCAGACGGCTCCGAGGCGTCCGCAGCGTCGCCACGCCACCCCGCCCCACCACGCCCGTTGACGATTCGCGCACAATTGTAGCGGGGTGGGGTGGGGTGGGGCGGGGCGTGGTGAGGTAGGGAGGGGTGGGGCAGACGGCCCTCGCTGAACCGGTTCAGCTCTGTGCCATTAGCAGAGACACGGACCAGGTCTCCGCCCACCCCGCCCCGCCCCCCACATCGAGCCAAAAGGACTGAGGACTGAGCGCCCTGAAACGCAGGGCGCGTATGTAGAATCCCTCCCTGAGTTCTGAGCCGTATTGAGAACACCGCACCCCCCCAAAAAAGTCCCAATGCTCTCTTAAATAAAGAGGAAATGAGACGATTTCTATTATACGGAGAAAGTTGTGCAACCGAAATACTTATCAAGTGCAAATTTTCTTTGTAATACAAAGAAAAATATTGTTAACACAAAGGCCGAGACTCGTAATAGTAAGGAAATTTCATTTGGATGACAGTTGCACAGGCTTCTTTGTTTTACGGGAAAAAATTCTTTGAAGAAGAATGATTAGAGTGTGTGGAGCGATGCGCAATGTACACTGTACAAAACTGTCCCTGCTTATGACTTGGTCAGTCGAGATTCAATAAGAGGGAAAAAAAAGGCAGAATTGCGTGCTTTTGAAGAGTTTTAGTGTCAGGGGTCAGCAGGAAGCCCGGCCCGGCCCGACCGCTGACCTGGCCGCGTAGCCCCACTTGCCTCGAGGGGAGGGAAGCACCACAGCTCGAGTGTGAGATTTTAGATTTAGATTTAGATTTATTAGGGCTCGACAAAGGACTTTCGTCCCGCTGACGCCTCACCCGCTCTCATAATATACAAAAAATTTTAGAGTTTAACAGATATAAATAAATGTATAGATCACATTAGTGACAAAACAATAACAAAAAAATAAAAAAATAGTGGTTACAAGTTTATAGATATGTACATATACACAGCAGCACAATGTCTAGCTATATTGTTTTAGAAGAGCATTTTTTATGTCAGTTTTCAGTCTTACAGGTGTTTTGTAATGCAGATACTTAAATCCTTCAAACTTGTTCCATGCTTTAATAGAAGAAACTAAGAGAGATTTGCCATAGTATTCAGTTCGATGTTTAGGAACCAAAAGTTGGAGGTTGTTAGATCTAGTAATAAAAACTTTTTTATCATTGAAATTCAACAGTTCATAGAGGTACTCAGGCTGTTCGAATTTAATAACCTTCCAGATACTAGTAACAAGAGCCAGTTCTAGTCTTTCAGATACTTTGAGCCATCCATACTGGGAGTAATAGCTAGTGATATGTTAGAGAGAGAGTGGGAGGGAGAGAGGAAGAAGAGTGTGTGTGAAAAACAACAATCATAAGGGAAAACAAGGCTGAACCACTGTGAAAAATATGTACGGAAAGTTCCGGCTAATTTTTTTCCGGACATTTCCGTACTTGATGAAAACGGAAACGTCCGTTCAGATGTCCGTAGTATATGGTTGTTTCTGCAGTACCGTACGAGAAAAATTAGATCACAGCTTGGAAGGATTCGTCCGTACCCATCATGGTACGGAACTTTTCCGTCATCGGTTCCGTACTAGGATTCTCATTTCTTACAGTGACGGAGAGACGACGTCATTCCGTAAAATTTTAAAAAGAAACATGCGAGGTCCATCGAGTTCAAGTTCTTCCGCATAACCAAATTAATTTTTGGATATGCCCATACCGACCAGAACTATTCACGACTTTCGTAGGTACTCTATTCTGATTTCACTGTAAAAATTTGTTGTAAAAAAAAAAACGAGAAAATAATTTACAGGTTTCGCTGTCGCTGTTAAATCGGTAAACAGGGTTTTCCTGTAGTTTGATTAGATATTTTGTGGATTAACAAATTAAATAAAAAAATAATAATAATCGCGAAACAACAGATAAAATTTGTAAAGTTACGGAATTCTTTTGGAAAGTTACGGAATAGTTTTGTATTGTTATAGAGTTCTTTTGTAAATGAACACGAATTAAAAGTAAATTTAGTCACTTCGTTTAACAAAATTCACAGGCATTTCCTGTTATAATTTACGAAATGGTGTTTTTACAGTGTTCTCTTAAGATACTGTCCGCAGGATTGTGATTGAACAGAGTCTACTCTGCTTTTGTCAGGTGAAAATTGAGGGTGCTGGGCTCTGCTCGGCTCGGCGCGGAGGTCACCACGGGGGTGATAAGAGTTCACTTTCTTGCCGTGACCACTATCCTCCGCCGGCCGCGGCAGCAGCTGGAGCTGGGGCGCAGCATGCTCTAATACGGTATCCAGGCGGCCTTGCAGGACCGACGGCTGCCCCGAGCAGCACAGCAGCCTGTATGCCCTGAGCTGCAATCTGTTCGGAGCGATCGTCGGGCCGCTCCTGGTCCCTAGCCTTTGTTGCAGCTGCATATGAGAGTTGCATTTCGTTTCCCTCTTCACACTGCACCTCGCTGCCCCGCCATTCAGCGTCCCGTCCAGGGGCGTCCGTGATCCAGCAAATAGTATAGCCGCGCCGCAGACGTAACAACACAACAGCAACAGGTTTCGAGCAATTAAGTAGAGCAGGCAAGCCTGGAGGAACCATGTGGCGCGAACAGGGGGCAGGCTTAAGTCTGGGAGACCCATGAGGCCCTTCACTGAGTGGGACACGTCCAGGACCTCGACACTCTGGCCTTAAGGCCGCACTTCAGAATACCTCCACAAATTTCAAAAATAAAATAGAAAACCCTCCAAGACATTTCAAAACCACACTCCAATCATTTGTAGATATGGACTTTTGCAGTTGCACATATGGACTTTTGCAGTTGCAGATAACCCCTTCAGGAAGCTTTCGTCTCAATGACGCTGCTGAAGAACTTGAAACAGAGAAAAAATATCGAAAACATTTTTTTTATTATTATTACTAGAGATTACTGGACAGAGTGTACAAATGATTACCAGAGTTATAGGCCCCACGGCGGCTCCTGCACCGCGGTCGCTTCGCGGCCCGCCCCGCCCCGGGCACAAGAGCCAGGCCGACCAGCCTGATATGGGCATACCGAGAATCACGGGCCCGGCTGGCGGACCTGGGCGGGGCGGGGCGGGCCGGGCGTGAGGCCCTGGACTTGCAGCAGGGCGAGTGTCCCGGGAAAAACTTCCCCTGCACAAACTAGCACAATCTGAGATGAAAATGGACTCACTCGACTCACATCACGTTTTACTCTTCTACCTCTGTCGCACGTAATCATGTAATCATGCAAGAGAGAATTTGAGGGCAATTTTATTACTCTCTGGAGGGTGAGAATTTTTTTTTTCTTCGCTCTTTTTAAGAAATAATTATGGGACCTCGTCCTAATAAAGTGAGAATTCGTGCTCAAAATAAGTGAGGTTAAAAAATCCTTACTCAAATAGAGCGAGGCTAAAAAACATTTCCCTCAAAAAGAGTGAGGTTAAAAATTCTCACCCCAATATAGCATAGAAAAGTGTCCTCTCCCGTTTGGGGTGAGATATTGGATTCCAGGGTTTGCAATGCATCCGTCCGAGGCAAATGTAGCCACCCTGCATCCGCCGCCCGTGGGGTGGGTACTTCTGTCCTAGGACCGATATACCCGCCCTGCCCCTGCCTCAGATGAAGTCGGTACTTCTGTCCTAATATCAATGTACCTACCCTGCCGCTGCGCTGCAAGGGGTTGGTGTTCCTGTCCCAGGACAGATATACCCATCCAGCCCCTGCCTTAGATGGAGATGGTACTTCTGTCCTAAGACAGATATACCCATCCAGCCCATGCCTCAGATGGAGTAGGTACTTCTTTCCTAGAACAGATATACCCATCCAGCCCCTGCCTCAGATGGAGTGGGTACTTCTGCCCTAGGACCAATGTACCCACCCTGGAGCTGCGCTGCAAGGGGTGGGTACTTCTGTCCCAGCAGGATAGATATACCCATCCTGCTCCTGCCTCAGATGGAGTGGGTACTTCTGTCCGAGGACCAATGTACCCACCTTGCCGCAGCGCTGCAAGGGCTGGGTGTTTCTGTCCTGGGACAGATAAACCCATCCTGCCTCTACCGAACATGAGACACGAGGTGGGTACGTATGTCTTGGGGCAGCTGGACACCCATCCTGTCCCGCCTTACATGGTGTAGGTATTTATGTCCTAGGATGGATGTACCCCCTGCCTCTCATACGGTGGGTACTTCTGTCCTAGGGTCGATGTACCCACCCTGCCGCTGCCCTAAATGGAGTGGGTATTTCTGTCCGAAGACGGGTGTACCCAGGGTACATGGGTATGTTCGTCCGAGTACAACTGCAACGTCCCCCCTCTCTGAAATATCAGCAGTCAGCGGCTTGTCTACATGACTTCGCTAAGTTTTTAGGGGTGTGACATCGCATTTCTTTTCTTCGGTATTCGAAGCGTAATTCTCGGTAGTGGGCTTGATAACAGGTCGTGAAAACACTCCGACGAAAGTGTGTCTGAGTCTTACTCATGCACACAGCAAATCACTTCTCACTAATCTGAATTGACTTTCTCAAAGGAGAATGTGAAAATAGTACTAATATTGAATGACGGCAGTTGGACAGGGCCAAACTTCTCTAATGAGTAAACAAATATATGTAAGGCGTCAACACCAAAATTCGTAGCATATAATGTTACAAAATTTTGTAAACTAGGAAGAAAACATTTGTATCATCTCGATACAAAGCTTTGTACTATACAAAGTTACAAAAATTTGTAATCTGGTTACTGAAAAGACCTCTAATCAGTGTTACAAAGCTTTGCACTGATTTTTTTTTAGTGTACTTAAGAAAGGCCGCTACGTAACACGTACATTAGTACACACACTACATTCTTAACGTAACGTTAACAACCTTAAAAGAAACTACGTGGTTTTTCCTTCGAACCGTATGGTTGGCACCCGCAGTGAAATGGTTCCGCTCCTAGCCAAAAAACGCCAAAATGTCGTTTCAGTATCGGACATTACATACTGAAATGGATGAATATTTGTCATTTATATGGGCTGATTTCCTACGAAGAGCAGCTCGCATTGAATGATGATGAATTCCGTCCAGGTTTACGTCAACAATGCCCCTTCTAGTTCGCAGGTGGCACCACCTTTCGAACCCGGACCAGTGAGGCATGCATGGGTCCCTACAGCTGGTGGAAGTTATCCTGCCCACAAAGCATGTCACCAGTCGTTTGTTATTCGTTTGTTATCGTTTGTTAGCACATTAGTTCCGTTTGTAAGCACTTAGTTCTCCGAAAAATTAACAATGCCAGGCAAATGCAGGCGGGCTGAAGCGGGCAGGCTAACGTATTTATGAATTTCGTACTAGTGGAAGCTAGCCTGCCCACCCCATTTTTTCTAAAAACGGACAGAAGGAGGCGCTAACAATCACATTTATGCTCATTGGGAAGAGAATTTCAAGACGAAGATCATGCTGTCTTCAGAAAAAAATATTTTTAGTCATGGTCAGAAAATTGCACTCTGAAGTACAGAACTTTTTAGTTCTACACTTTAAACTGTAGAACAGTTCTGCACTTGGATTTGCAGAGTGGTCCCTACTTCAACTTCAACATCAAGCTAGCACCCCGATAAGACCTGCCCCGCCCGTATAAGAGCAGCACCGAGGCTCGCTCCGAGTCACTCAACGCAGTCGGCCAGAAGCGGCAGGACTCCACATCATCAACATGATCAAGACACTCCTCCTCGCGGCCATCGCCGCCGTCCTCTGTACCCTCGGCGTAAGTACCCCTCAAATCGTAACCAGTTCAGCTACAAGAAGGCAGACGAGATGGAGAGTGAGACACGTGGCACGGCTCTGTCCCCTAGGCGGTGTCCTCCTCGCCGGTCCGCCTCACTGGAGCAACACCTGACTGGAGCAACGTCACGGGCGTCCTGGAGCAGATAAAGGAAAACCTGCAGCTCGTGCAGGCCAAGATCTACGACACGGAGCAAAACGTGGCGGAGGGCGTGAATAAGGTGCTGCAGGGCATTACAAACAACGCTCAGGTCACGGCCGCCAAGTGGAAAGAGCCCGTGGACGAGCTGGCTGAGGAGGCAGGGAAGCTCGGCGTTGACGTGCAGGACTGCATCCTGGCGGTGCAGCCGATCTACGACGTCGCCGACAGACTGGTGACCGACGTTTTCGACTGCGTCAGCCCCAACCTCGACAGTGTCTCGGATGCCTTGTCGGACCTCCACGACGTCCGCGACGAAGCGCAATGGCTGCTTCACAGGGCCGTGACTGTGGCCAGGAAGTGCGAAAGATCTGGATCCTCTGCCTCCGATTGTCTGCAGGGCAAGATGCCTGAGCTATACAGTCAGGCCCTTGGGCTGGTCGACGAGGCCGTCGCGAACGCTGGCATCGCCTCGGCCAACGCTGCCACCCTCTTCCCGGCGCTTTCGGGGACGTGCGCTACTGGTGCCACTTCCAGCCGCGCTGCTGAGGCCGCCGGGCTCGTTGACACCGCTACGAAGTGCATCAAGGACAGGATGCCCCAGCCCTCACCCGAGCCCCAGCCTGAGCCCTCACCCGAACCCCAGCCAGAGCCCTCACCCGAACCCCAGCCAGAGCCCTCACCCGAAACCCAGCCTTAACCGGAGCCCGAACCTCAACCCTAGGGCAGTGCGGTTATTGAAATTGGTAACCGGTTGTCGGTTATTTCAATAACCGATAGAATTACCGGTTTCCGGTTATTTAAAAGTAACCGGTTATGTAAAATTAACCGGTTGGTTCTAAATAACCGGTTATTTTTAGATGACCGGTTACTTGAAAGTGACCTTTTATTTTCTCTCTTTTTTTTTTTTTTGGCAATGTTCAAGCGACTTAAAAATCAACGATTATGAAAAATGAGTCATTGTAAATGAAATAAAATGCTAAGATAAGAATAAATGTTATTTTTTGGAAAAATAATAAAAATTGAGTTTCAGATCTATGGTTTCGTAACAAACCTAGCTAACAATGGAGTGCCCATCACTGGCAGCTTTCCAGCTATCTCAGCTGCTGCTATAGCAGCACACTTAAAATGAAGTAATTTGTCATCTTCTGCTTATGCATTTATGGCCCAGCCACTGAGAAAAGGAGCACCATCATTCTGCTAATGTCTCTTCGGAACTGACAATAGATTTTCTGCACAACATACTTTTAGAAGATGGTCTTTTATTAGAGAAGAACTTTCAAAACTTGGAGTGGAAGTAGAATGCTTTTCTGCTGATGGTGATCCCAAAATTCTCAATGCTGTGCACTCATCACTCTAGAGCTCAAACACAAATTGCAGAGAGCAGTGGAAGGATTGGTTTTATGCGGAAACTGAGTCAAATTTTACAGTCATTCAAGATCCTATTCACACCATTAACAAGTTTCGGACAAGACTCAATCCGTCAAACATTCAGCAATTGGGAAATTTTTCAGTGTCTATAACTCACATTAGACTTTTGACCAAAGAAGAATCTCGGGAGAAGCATGGCTTGACGGATCAAGACTTGAATAATGAAGACAAAATGAACTTATTCAATTTATTATTTAAGATATGCACTTCAAGAGTAACCGAGTTGATGGCGACATCTGTTCCTGGGAGCAATGCCACTGTGGCATATCTCACCAATATGAGGTTTGTTTAAGAAGCATGTTTAGATGATGGACTCTCTGCAGCTGAGCGCTTGTATAGAATATGGCACTGTGCATTTTTCTTGAGATTTTGGAAGCTCTGGTTAAAAAATCACAAGTCTTATACCATGGAAAATTTTGTAACTGCTAATCTCTATGTTTGTATTGAAATTATTGCTCATACCTTGACAATAATTCTCATGAAGTTTCGTGACAATTTGTTTCCACAGTTCTATTTGCCGAGTCTGTTTTCAAGCCAAGCTTGTGAAAGCTTTTAAAGGCTAGCAAGATCTATGACACCAGTACGGAGTCCACTGTCATAAATTTCTCTATGAAGGAATTCCTCAGCAAAGTAAGAAGAGTGGGTATGCTTCATCACTGTGTATCCAAATTATCTGATAAATTAGAACTCCCAAGAGACAAGAGAAAAAACTTTTGGGAAGTTTACACGAACAAAAGCATGAAGGTACCTACTTACCAAATGACGCTGAGATTTTAGATATTGTCATAACAGCAAGGAGTGATGCTGTTTCATCTTTGGGAAAATTAGGTGTAAATTGTGCTCCCACCACCTCAATGGTTGCTATTCAAAATTATCTTTCCTCTGTCAAAAGCTTTGAAGAAGGTAATGAGAGCAGCACAGATAATATTGCTCCATTGTGCACTGATGATTTCACAGAAGATGACATACCTTTGGACATATTGGCAGCTTTTCCTTCTGCAAGTGATATCCCATGCCTAGAACCCATCAGTGATACTGACGCTGAAGCTGAAGAAATTTTTCCTCCTCACAGTATGTACACAGTGGTTCCAAAATCTGGCGGTGGATTCGTCAAACTTAGAAAGTCAACTTTTTGCTGGCTGATAGCAAATAATGGTTTAAAGCTCAGCAGTGATAGGTTACAGAGAGTAGGGCAATCTGTGTGTACCTCCATCACTATCATTAGATACAATTCCAACGTGCCAGTTTCAGAACCATTTGTCTGCCGCAAAGAGGAAATTCAGGCTGGTGATTGGTGTTTAAGAAGGCGAATGGTGCTGGTCAGTATGTGCTAATTCTTGCCTTCCGTTATTTATCTGGATCTAAGCGGTCTTACACACTTCCAAAAGCACCAGTTCATCCACCATCCGAACCGTCTGAGGTGAGAGGACTTGTTTGCTTAGCTACTCGCTACAACCACAACGCAAGAGGAGAGTTGACAATTGTCAGGTCCAGTGTTGAGTGTTACCTTAATATAAATAACTATGTTGCCACAGTTTCTAAGCCAGTTTTGTTTTTATCTAATATTACTGACCCTTATCACAGGGAAATCAATTGACATCAGAATCCTCCCGGGTCTTTTCCTTTACCATCTCGCAGAGGCGAGGGTAGCCCACCAACTCTACACCTTGTGTGACCAGCGCACAATTGCCTACCTATCAGGCGTTCTGGCACTCAAAATCTTAATCATTTTGTGAGAAACAATCATTAAAAATCGATTTCAATCAAAAACCATCAATTTCAATCAAAAACAATCATTCACACTCAAAAACATTCCAAATAAATCATTAGCATTCAATTTCAATCAAGTCCAATCATTTTAAATAATCTGAATCATTTCACAATCACTCAATCATTTCTGAATCATTTCAATCAATTCTGAATCACATCAATCATTTTCAATCAGTAATGATTTAAATCAGTGTACACGATTTTTTGAAGTGGTGGACCCCTCGGACGCAGCGCAGTCCGAGCCGCTTCATTCCGAAGATCGCTTTCGTACCTCCGTCCTTGTCCCACCTATGGCGCTCCCCTAGGTTGGGAATGACAGGGCCCCATAAGTGCGACAAGGAGGGAGGCGCGAGAGAGCGATCTTTTGAATCAGACGGCTCCGAGGCGTCCGCAGCGTCGCCACACCACCCCGCCCCACCACGCCCGTTGACGATTCGCGCACAATTGTAGCGGGGTGGGGTGGGGTGGGGCGGGGCGGGGTGAGGGTGGGGCAGACGGCCCTCGCGGAACCGGTTCAGCTCTGTGCCATTAGCAGAGACACGGACCAGGTCTCCGCCCACCCCGCCCCGCCCCCCACATCGAGCCAAAAGGACTGAGGACTGAGCGCCCTGCCCCGCAGGGCGCGTCGTATGTAGAATCCCTCCCTGAGTTCTGAGCCCTACCGAGGACACCGCGCCCCCCCCCCCAAAAAGTCCCAATGCTCTCTTAAATACTTAAAAGAAAATGAGACGATTTCTATTATACAGAGAAAGTCGTGCAACCGCAATACACACAAAGGGCAAATTTTCTTTGTAACACAAAGAAAAATCTTTGTAATACAGATAAAAATCTTTGTAAGACAAAGAAAAATACAACTAGACTTCAGAATCGAATATACTACATTACATTCTAAAGGCATGCTTAATAATATCAAATTTCCTTCGTCAGTTTATTTTCTGCCGTAAGGGGCTATATGAAACAAAGCACGCACGTTTTCCAGCGATTTTAGAAGGCAACTCCGTTGCCTAAAAATACTTGTAATACAAAGAAAAATAAAAAATATTTGTAATTCAAAAAAAATATTTGTAATACAAAAAAATATTTGTAATACAAAAAATATTTGTAATACAAAAAAATATTTGTAATACAAAGAAAAATATTTGTAATACAAAGAAAAATATTTGCAATACAAACGTCAGGCCTTGTAATACTAAGGAAATTTCATTTGGATGACAGTTGCACAGGCTTCTTTGTATTACAAGAAAAAATTTTGAAGAAGAATTATGAGTGTGTGGAGCGATGCGCAATGTACACTGTACAAAACAGCCCCTGCTTATGACTTGGTCAGTCGAGATTCAATAAGGGAAACAAAGGCAGAATTGCGTGCTTTTGAAGAGTTTTAGTGTCAGCCCCGCCCGGCCCGACCGCTGACCTGGCCGCGTAGCCCCACTTGCCTCGAGGGGAGGGAAGCCCCACAGCTCGAGTGAGAGAGAGAGTGGGAGGGAGAGAGGAAGAAGAGTGTGTGTGAAAAACAACAATCATAAGGGAAAACAAGGCTGAACGGAGAGACGACGTCATTCCGTAAAATTTTAAAAAGAAACATGCGAAGTCCATCGAATTCAAGTTCTTCCGCATAACCAAATTAATTTTTGGATATGCCCATACACTGTAAAAAATCCAGATAGTAGTACGGAACCAACTACGGTGTCCCGTATCTTCGTTTCAGAAACTGACTACGGAGCGCAGAGTACGGCGCCACCGTACCTCATTTTCGGTGGGCAGAGGTCATAAGTACGGGTCTTCCGTACCCCATTTTTGGAGTACGGTGATGCCGTACTTGGCAGTCCGTAACGGGGATTCGAAAATTTCTAGTACGGTGCTGCCGTAGTAGGGAGGTACCATTCTACGGTGGACACCGTTAAAGGAATTAACGGTGATTTCCGTAGTTTTCACCGTCATTTTTTTTACAGTGTACCGACCAGAACTATTCACGACTTTCGTAGGTACTCTATTCTGATTTCACTGTAAAAATTTGTTGTAAAAAAAAAACGAGAAAATAATTTACAGGTTTCGCTGTCGCTGTTAAATCGGTAAACAGGGTTTTCCTGTAGTTTGATTAGATATTTTGTGGATTAACAAATTAAATAAAAAAATAATAATAATCGCGAAACAACAGATAAAATTTGTAAAGTTACGGAATTCTTTTGGAAAGTTACGGAATAGTTTTGTATTGTTATAGAGTTCTTTTGTAAATGAACACGAATTAAAAGTAAATTTAGTCACTTCGTTTAACAAAATTCACAGGCATTTCCTGTTATAATTTACGAAATGGTGTTTTTACAGTGTTCTCTTAAGATACTGTCCGCAGGATTGTGATTGAACAGAGTCTACTCTGCTTTTATCAGGTTCAAATTGAGGGTGCTGGGCTCTGCTCGGCTCGGCGCGGAGGTCACCACGGGGGTGATAAGAGTTCACTTTCTTGCCGTGACCACTATCCTCCGCCGGCCGCGGCAGCAGCTGGAGCTGGGGCGCAGCATGCTCTAATACGGTATCCAGGCGGCCTTGCAGGACCGACGGCTGCCCCGAGCAGCACAGCAGCCTGTATGCCCTGAGCTGCAATCTGTTCGGAGCGATCGTCGGGCCGCTCCTGGTCCCTAGCCTTTGTTGCAGCTGCATATGAGAGTTGCATTTCGTTTCCCTCTTCACACTGCACCTCGCTGCCCCGCCATTCAGCGTCCCGTCCAGGGGCGTCCGTGATCCAGCAAATAGTATAGCCGCGCCGCAGACGTAACAACACAACAGCAACAGGTTTCGAGCAATTAAGTAGAGCAGGCAAGCCTGGAGAACCATGTGGCGCGAACAGGGGGCAGGCTTAAGTCTGGGAGACCCATGAGGCCCTTCACTGAGTGGGACACGTCCAGGACCTCGACACTCTGGCCTTAAGGCCGCACTTCAGAATACCTCCACAAATTTCAAAAATAAAATAGAAAACCCTCCAAGACATTTCAAAACCACACTCCAATCATTTGTAGATATGGACTTTTGCAGTTGCACATATGGACTTTTGCAGTTGCAGATAACCCCTTCAGGAAGCTTTCGTCTCAATGACGGTGCGGAAGAACTTGAAACAGAGAAAAAATATCGAAAAAAAAAATCTTTTAACAGAGTGTACAGATGATTACCAGAGTTATAGGCCCCACGGCGGCTCGGCTCCTGCCCCGCGGTTGCTTCGCGCCCCGCCCCGCCCCGCCTCGCCCGGGCGGACCTGGGCGGGGCGGGGCGAGGCGGGCCGGGCCGGGCGTGAGGCCCTGGACTTGCAGCATCTGGAGGCGATGCGAAGCAGGAGAAGGTCCCCGTGAAGCAGACAATGGGCATCGGCGAGGTTGTCGCCTGCGCATCGCCCCGCCCCGCCCCGCCCCGCCGCACCGCATGCAGCCCGATCTTACACAACGTCTTATTGACGACGTGTTTACGGTTGGGCCCCGCTTCGCCACGCCAGGCCACCGGACGCCCCCGGTGCACCTTCAAACTTGCGGACGGTGTGGCCGGGGTTGTGGAAGACACCTGAATGCACCGCGCACTCCGCGGGAAACAAACTTCAACTCCAGTGTTTTGAGTTTCGAACTTCGATAAACTTCACTTTACTTTGAAATTCGAAGAATTTTTTACGAACTTACTGGCGCGGTGCATTTTTGTTGACTTCAGAAGAAACTATAGACTTTGATTGCGGTTCAGGAACTTTGAGGAGAAATTTGGATAAACCTCAACAGCCAAGTTCGTTGATGTCGACCGTCGAAGTACGCTCATGAATCTTTGAAACATATTTGCCCTTCCGCCCTCGCTCCGCTCCACGCTAAAAAATGTATTTTTTACGTTTTAGGAAATGATGGTAACTTTGGACAATCCCCTGAACGCGAGGAATGCTCTTGAGAATGCTCAGGATGTCTCCTCAAAAAGAAGGGAACTTCCTCAATCATAGATCCCCTAGGAAACTTCCTCCATATCTGATGTATATTCCTCAAATTAAGGGAGCTCACGGTTCGCAGACGTGCCAACCGGACTCACATATTACTTTCGTAAAAGCGCTTTGTCACTTTTGTTTTTGGTGGCAGTGTACGTACAGGGCATGCGGTTACGTAACGTTGTAGCGGGGCAGTGGCCGGCTGGTCGGACAGGGGCTCAAGTCCTGTGAAGGAGGAGGGGAAGGGGGGGGGGGGGCACCAGGATGTACGGGGAACAATATCTAGTGGTCAAACCGAGTTCATCCTTGTCAAAGTGCTGCAGCAATCAGGGTACAGATGGCGCCATCCAAGTGCCTTCTAACGCACAGAAAACCAGTTTGTGATTATTAAACTGAAATTGATGCGGCAACTCATATTTTGAGAAATCTTTACTCTATCGCTTTTCTAGATAAAAAGTACAGAGGAACATGGTTGCAAAATAGTGACAGACTTTTATTGCAAAGATAAGTGCATACCTGTGACTTGGTACGTCGTTTTATCACGAAAACCAGAAATAAAGAGCTGAAGAAATTAAGCTTGGGGGTCAGCATAGAGAATTAACGCCAATTAAATTACTTTTCAAATTTCATAAAATATAAAATAGTTATTCCCAGCTAGGCAGCTTGCTTCCTGGCTGTGCCCAGCCCGGCACTCGGCCCTGCTAGGAGGGACAGCCCGCTCAATTTCCACAAAACCCGTTCCGTACTCAGTCCACCCACCCACCGGGGCGAGGACTGACCGACCGCGTATTTATTGCAGGGTATTCGATGGCAATCACTCTACTCTGATGGCACTGACCGCAATGTGTGGGTGCGGCCCGGAGCCAGCCGTAGCGGGGCAATCGCTGGGGTAAGGTGGGGTAAGGTGGGGTAAGGTGGGGCAGGGTGGGGGGGGAAGGGGCGGGGCGCGGCCGGGGGCAGGGGGGGGGGAGCCGTCACCACGTTCGCGGGGCAGCAATAGGCGCTGCAAACACACTGCATTCCATGCGCGCAAGGTGACCGCAAACTGAAGGAGTGGAAAAAGAAGAGAAAAAAAAAATGTTGTGCTCCAGTATGAATCTCGCGGCAGACATCTCCGCAGGCTGGGCCGGGCCATACCGAGTACACCGCGGAGTACACAAAGCAGCGCTCTGCGTGAGCGGGATCTTAAACACAACAGCGCCAGCGAGAAGTACCCGCACCCGACCCGCAACCTGCTCGCCTCGCTCTTTCCTCGTCGCACTCATGGTGCACGGCCGTGCGGAGCAAGAGAGAGGGACACTGCAGAACGCTATGTTCGGAATCAGCTTGCAGAGCGCCGCCGCCGCTTGCCCGGCCCGAAGTGGGGCTCACTTCAAAAAATCATAGTACGGAAAAAAAGAAAAAGAAAAAAAAAGAAAAAAGGAACTACTGAAAAGTCGTGAAAAAATGAACAAACAAACTGAGCAAAAAAATTTAACAATTCCAAAGGGGAGGAAAAAGACAAAATTTTCTCCAAAAGTCACAAAAATTTTCCTCGAAAAATCAAGGGAAAAATCAAAACAATCAAAAAGATTTTTTTAAAAGAAAGAAACAAATCACTGTACACATTTCGTATGAGTGATCCACCCTCGGCCCGGCCCGGCCCGCCCTGACCAGGTGGACCCCAGTCGAACAGCCCGCGGCGCCGCCGTGGCGCCCACCTCCTCTGGGTCCGGTCCGGTACGGCTCTAATTTCGTTTGGCACGCACACGCGGGAAAAACGGGGGGGATATATAACGACTCTTAACTTTATTTGCAGCGCGTGGAGTGTATGCCCGCGCGTCCCACCCGGCCGGACGCGGAGTTAACAACTTGGAGATGTGTTAAATGCTGTCCTAATTCAGAAAAAAATTGCAAACATTTCATTTTTACCCGGACATTTTTGAAAAAAGTTAACAGCACCAATATAAATAGAAAATACTGTAGTAAGAAGTCCACTCTGGACATCTAAGTGTCAAACTTTCAGATAAGTTATGTTTAATGTCTTTTTTTTCTCAAGCTGCATGCAGAAATAAGTCATTTACAAACTTATTGTCATTGAGGAAATGTCGCAAATAGTGCAATCGGTCGGATACTGGCTGCACCCGACTGTCTGTCTGTCTCTCTCACTCTCACGCGAGTCAAGTGAGAAGGAGAGCGACGAAAGATCAGTCGGGTAACAGCCAGTACCAGACCGATTGCACTAAGCTGAACGCTCGCGACCTAAACCGGGGCCCCGCAGATCACAGGCTCACCACGGCGTGCGAAAACTCGCCGAGACGAGCCGGACCGAGCCGAGCCGAGCCACAAGGCCAAGGAGAGCGCCACGCGAGCGCTGCGAGCGCTGCGAGCGCGTAGACATGGGGTATCGCTGTCCCGCCGCGTCTGATTCCGAAATATCGCCCTGCGTGACTCTTTCCTCGTCGCAACAACGACGGCGCCCTATGTCGGGCATGACTGGTCCCCATGAGTGCGACAAGGACGGAGGCGCGAGAGCGATCTTTTCGGAATGAGACGGCAGCTCGGGTGACGCGGTGCGCCGCGGCGGCGGGTGTGACGTCGCGACGCCTGTGACACCATGGTGACCACGCTGGGAACGAACGTGACGTGAGGTGAGAAATACAGCCCCGAGAGGTCCTTCAATATAAATTCAAACGTACACCGATTTCTCTGATTTTTCTGGCGTATTGTATTTTTTTTTTATTTTGCATATTTTTTCCTGATTTTTTTTCTTTAAATGTACACAAACTGTGTACTTGGATTTCCAGTGTCGACAGTGACGATAACACAGTGAAAAATAGTCGCAGGTTTACGGGAAAATTTTCCACGAAGCGAAGTTGTGAAATCACAATCGCAAATCGTAAAATTAAAAGCACCATACCTATCAACTTGAAATTCAAAGACGAGCAAGAAAGCGTTGTCGTAAATTTAGAGGGGGGCCTCAACTCACCCAAAATTTGTACACGTACACATGATTTCAAGATTTCACATGATTACACCACTTATAATTTAAATAAATAATTCGTAAAGTAGATACAAGCGTATTTTGAGCTTTATGAGCCCAAAATACGCACTTAAATCAATTTTTTTTTGCAATAGATCCACATTTTTACAATGATTTCGAAGATAACATCGATTGTGTACACATGATTGCAGGAGTTGAGGCCCCCTCGGTAAATTTACATCATTTTTCGTGAGTTGCCATTTACAAAATGTATAGTAAATCTAAATATATTTTCACAGTGAACAGTCGTTCAGACTGCTGCAGCTATGACCGCGCCATCACCACATCTAAGAAAGGCGCGTCCACTTACTGGTTTAAAATTTACCGCAAAGCCACACCGAGCTGCAGAGCAGCAGGCAGGGTTATTCTCCGTAGCTCACAGTCTAATTATTCGCCGTGAGGTTATAACATCGCGACGCCGCGGCCTCGTTCAGTCAGCGATTATTTTATTAAATGGGGATTTAAAAGGTGAGACAGCGATCTCCGACCCGGCGAGCGGAGACGGGCGCGGCGAGGCGGGGCGGGGCGGGGCGGGGCGGGGCGGGGCGGGGCGGGGCGGGGCGGGGCGGGGCGGGGCGGGGCGGGGCGGGGCGGGTTCCGTTCGGGGCGCGCGGGGGCGCGGCGGCCGTATCAGACGGCACGACACTGCGGGGCGGGGCGGCGGGGCGGGGCGGCGTCGCGGCTTTCTCGTTTTTCCGCGAATAAGTGAACGGCGCCGGGGATATTTTGTAATCCACCTGCGCGCCGGAGCTCCAGGCTCTGTGGGCTCCACGGCAGGCAGGCCAGCCGGCCGGGGTAAATACAGTGGACTGGTGTGTGGCGCCATGGGGCGGGGCGGGGCGGGGCGGGGCGGGGTGGGGCGGGGCGGGGCGGCTCGGCTTAAGTACGGCGTTATTGAGATGAGCAATAGCGCCAGCCAGGCAAGCGTGAGCGTAGCAGTAAAAGAGGAAAAAGAAAAGAAAAGGGAAAAAAAGCGCCTCGCGTCCATCCACCAAGTTTAGCTCAAGCGAGCTGAGCGCTCGCCAGGGGCGTAATTAGGACATGTGTAAGGGGGGGGCGATGCGTCGCGGGTTGCCTAACTTCAAGGGTAATCGCGAGCGAAGCGAGCGCGAATAAATTCACCGCAGAAGGCACAAAATGTGCAAGTAAGCCTTATTCACACTGATTTGCAAAAAAAAATGCCGCGAGCGAAGCGAGCGCAAATTTTTTTGGAGTCATTATGGCGCAAATTTACCGTGTGGGCCGCCAAAATCTGCTTTAAAGTACAGTAGAATCGGACCATGGCGTACTTTCGCGTATCTTTGGGATTACTTTGTGGGCAAAATGTAGGCAGAGACGCGTGTTGGCACCTTAAACCTAGTACAGGCGTGGTAATAAGGAATTTCGCGAGCGTAGCGAGCGCGAAAAAAAAAACAGTGGTGACACAATTTTTTTAACTTAGTCATTTTGGGGGCAAAATAGCACCTGCTGAGACATCATTCGACGCCCTTCGGGCGTCGATTTCGTACATATCCTCGGCCCGAGGGAAATTTGGGTCCCCTTCGGGGACCCGAGGGGGGGGGCGATCGCCCCCATCGCCCCCCCCCCTAATTACGCCCCTGGCGCTCGCGGGCCAATGAGCTCCACATTACATTGCCTTATACCTCCGCGGCTCCACTCAGCCCCACCCCGCCCCGCCCCGCCCCGCCCCGCCCCTCTCCTCCCGCAATGCTGAGGTTGACCTGAGCAGCACCGCCCACTGCTCCCCAAACGTTAACCGGCTCAAGCGTGTCGGACTCCATTGTCACATTAAAAATATTCGCAAATTCGGAACAGCCGTGCTTGAAATTTTTGCAATCAATTTTCATGGGAAATTCTTTAAAAGAATTTTTTTTTTTTTTTTTTTTTTTTTTAAATGGATGTTTAGCAGTCTAAAAAACTATTTACATGCGAAACTAAGATTCTCCCCCGCAGATGTAGCATAGCAGACCGAGACCGAGGGGTCCTTCACTCAAAAAACAAAAAACAGGGTAAACCCTATAACAAAATCAGATAAAATCGAGAAAAAAATCAGGAAAAAAGGAAAACAATCGGGAAAAATCAGAAAAAAATCAGAAAAAATTAGTAGAAATTTAAAAAAAAATCACGAAAAAAAAACAGAAACAAATTCGAGGTATTAGTGTACGCTTGAATTTCTAGTGAAGGACCCGTCGTCTCGTAGCAGACTCGACTCGACTTACCTCTCCTCCGCAGGGGCGCGGGCCGGGGCCGCGAGCGTAGCCATGGTGCAGACCCCGCCGCCGGCTCAGGTGCCACCCCTGGAACAGGAAGCAAGAGAGAACGTCAGATAAGCTCGCGAGCAGGCTGGGGCGTGCTGGGGCGGGGCGGAGCGGGGCGGGGCGGGGCGGGGCGGGGGGCACGGCACGGGTCCGAGTACCGGTGCCCGGACGAGCCGGGCCGGGACGGCAGGCAGCGCTGCGCAGCGGAAGTCAACACCCTCCTCCTTAGGGGGCGCACGAGAACAGACTGGAGTCTCAAGTGTGCGAATGTCGCACACTATAAAGTGTGTCCTTTTCCATAGAGGTTGGCACTCTCTGTGTGGCTTCCGCGATGCGCACGACAGTCAACTCGTCAAAAGAGAGAACGTCTAGAGAGGGACGATGATACGCGACGGACACACAAAATAATTTCACATAGAAATAGAAAAAGCAGAAAAGACGCCTAGGTTTGTGCGAGGCTCACCAGCGCAGCAGAAGCTGCAGCCGACTGATTCAGAAGATAGCTCCCATCCCTCCGTCCCTGTTACACCTCCAGCTGTGCCCTATGCTGGCCATGGTAGTGCTCCATGAGTGCGACGAGGACAGGGGTATGAAAGCGATCTTCGGAATCGCACGGCAGGCGGGGTGGAGTGGGGTGGGCCGGGGCAGTAACGCCCCTCAGCTCACCTCACTGTCACCATGTCCGAGGCAGAGAGGCTCTGAGGCCAGCAACCTCTGTGGGCACATGTGTATGTGTGTGCGTGTGTGTGTGTGTGTGTGTGTGTGTGTGTATGAACGCATGTGGGTGAGAGAGATAGAGTCACGACCCCGGAGCGCAGCGCAGTCCCCCCACAGGTACCACGTGGCTATAAGCCGCGGCTTGCATAAAACATTAACCGGAAACCCGTCCATATAGGCCACATAGGGCCGCCGTCGCCACTCCCCTCGCGGCGCGGGGTGTCCCGGAGGTGTTTCCGATGAGATCCAAAAGAGATGGCCAAAGGACATCGGTTTCGGCCTGACGCTGTGCCACACACAGTAATTTGGCTCCGTGGTGGCCTGCTGGAGGTGGCCGGGAGATGGCCCGGAGGTCCGGAGGTGCCGCGGAGGTGCCCCGGAGGAGGCCCAGAAGTGGCCCGGAGGCGGCCTGAAGGTAGCTCGAATGTGAACCGGAGGCGGCAGGCGGCAGGCGGCCCGGACCCGGAGATGCCTCCAAGGTGGCCCGAAGGTGGCACAGAGGCGGCCCGGAGACGACCCGGAGGTGGCCCGGAGGTGGCCCGGAGGTGGCCCGGAGGTGGACCGGAGGTGGACTGGAGGTGGAGGTGGCCCGGAGGTGGCCCGGAGGTGGGTGGCTCAGCGAATGAGAATCTAGTTTTGGTCTGTCACCTCTGTCCTCTGTCCCCCGTGGCGAATCCATCATCTGTGCCTCGCGGAGGTGAGGAAAGCATCGCTGACTTCTCGCACCAATCATCTCTCTCTCTCTCTCTCTCTCTCTCTCTCTCTCTCTCTCTCTCTCTCTCTCTCTCTCTCTCTCTCTCTCTCTCTCTCTCTCTCTCTGTGCTGGCGTGTGGGCGGGGTATGGCGGAGTGTGACCGGCTGTTGCGAGGAGTGGCGGTGATGGACGGCGTGTCAACGGTGCAGGCGACTCGCGGCTCCGCCACCTGAGTCTCAAGACGTACGCGACGCCAGGCGCCAGCAGCGCCAAGACGCCGCGACGCCCGCGGACTACGTCTGTCGAACCCAGAACTAGCTTAAAAATAATTAAAACCACGGGGGGAATATTTATCCCCTGACATCCAGGCAGGCCAGACTTTAATGTTTTTTTTTTTTTTTTTTGGGGGGGGGGGGCGTGAGGCGACGATGGCGACGAGGGTAGATTTACTAGATTTCTCACACAAAGTGTGTACAAACACAAAATGTGTACAGTGATTTTTTTACTTGATTTCTTTTTCTATTGATATTTTAAGGAAAATTTCTGACACTTTTTGATAAATTTTGATCTTTATCCTCCATGTCTGACTTTCACTTTTTTTTTATCGTTTTTTCGTTCATTAATTTGTTCTCGATTGTTTTTTTGAGTTTTCTTCATCTTTCTTATAAATTCATGTATACATATATGTTTTTCTTTTTTTAAATAATATTTTGGGGGCCGTACAATGATTTTTTAAGTGACTCTAGGATGGCGACCCATCCTCCTCCTGCGAATATCCTCCTGACCGGTCCCCATCGCTCTGCAGCGCTACCCGAGAAAAGTACACCAATTTTTCTGATTTATCTGATTTTTCGTGATTTTCCTTGATTTTTACAGATTTTTTGTTTCAGATTTTTTTTTTTACTGATCTTTTTCTGATTTCTTCTCAATTTCTTCTCAATCTGTTTCTTCTCAATTTCTTCTCAATCTGTTTCTTCTCGGTTTCTTCTCGGTTTCTTCTCGGTTTCTCTTCTCGGTTTCTCTTCTCGGTTTCTCTTCTCGGTTTCTCTTCTCGGTTTCTCTTCTCGGTTTCTCTTCTCGGTTTCTCTTCTCGGTTTCTTCGCGGTTTCTTCTTGATTTGTTTATCTTATTTTTTTTCTTTTACTGATTTTGTTTTAGGGTGTACCTTTTTTTTTTTTTAGTGAAAGACCTCTCGGCGCTCCCCGCCCTGCGCGCCCGAGACGGGACACGGCGTTGTAGTATGATTACACACACGGTCCTTGTCACACTCACGGGTCTCGCGGCCATACGGAGTGAGAGAGGGAGAGAACACCACCGGCAGGCGCAGTGCAGACGCACCCGCATGAGGGAGGGAGCGAGACCGCGGCAGAGAGAAAGGAAAACGTTCCGGACCCAACGACCAGGCCAGGGCAGGCTCAGGCTCGGCACGGCCACACCGCGGACCTACACTGGTAAAACAAAGGTAGGATATCCAACCTTTAAAGTGCACTAACGCACTACAGGCGTCACAGTTTACTTTTTCAAAATATTTTCCTTCCTGTGGGAAAAAAAAAGAATTTTAAGACTTATTTTCGTAATTTACGCAAAATTCCACTTCAAACGAGCTTACATGTGATGGGGTTCGGTTCAAAAACGTCATAATTTTTAGTACTTTTTGACTTGTTTTTCATTTGCAACCGCTCATCGTAATCCTATCACATGTAGGTTCGTTAGACGCGGAGTTTTGCGAGGAATCCGATAATATGTCCTAAAATGTCACGGGTTTTCTCATGAAGAAATTATTTTGAAAAAAAGAAAGAAAAAAACTGAAAATTTACACTTAACCTCTAAAACGAGGTTAGCATCCCTGGGAAGATAGCACATATCGAACTTCTGTTTTTCCAGTGTAACCGGCCCAGGGCGCGTGTGTGGCGTGGCGTGGCGTGGCGTGGCGTGGCGTGGCGCGGCGCGCTGTGGTGTAGTACTGTCATGGGGCTGGAATGCCTGCCCCGCCTGGGAACACCACCGCCCTGCAGCACACACACACACACGCGCACAAACGCACACACACGCGCGCACACACACGCGCGCACACACACACACACACGCACGCACTGTGATAAATGTCGACGTAAATTTACAACATTTATCGTAAATTATGATTTACAACTGATGTTGTAAATTTACGATCGGAATCGTAAATTTACGAAAGCCTAATTTAGCTCGTTGAAGAACAAGTCGATACCAAGTGTCACTACAATTTTGTAACTTTACAATTTGACATTGTAACTTTATGACATTTCTCATGGAAAATTTTCCCGCGTAACCCCTACGAACATTTCTCACAGTGTGCACACAGTATCGACGAGCGCAAGCGAGCCTTCTCGGCCGTCGTCGGGTCGGGAAGGGAACTCCAACAACACTGCACTTGCACTCCCTCCCGGACCCGACCCGCGGCACCCTGGCCCCTGGCGGGGCGGGGCGGGGCGGGGCGGGGCGGGGCGGGGCGGGGCGGGGCGTGGCGGGGCGGGGCGGGGCGACGTGTCCATGCCCTTAGCCTTGATTGAGAGGCGTGGGACGCTACCGCGGCGAGGGGCACCGGGGCTCCCACAGTTAGTCGCGCGCGCACGCACGCACATGTGCCCCGCCCCGCCCCGCCCCGCCCCGCCCCACCCCACCCCGCCCCGCTGCTCTCTTTGCGAGCGGAGAGGTGCAGAAGAGAATGTGTGGGTGGGCCGGGTGGTCGGCCGGGTGGGTCTACCTGTACCGCAGCGGAGGGGCGAGGCGGGGCGGGGTGGGGTGGGGTGGGGTGGGGCGGGGTGGGGCGGGGCGGGGCAGTGAGAGGGTGCGTATACGTGCGACACCAAGCCCACGAAACGTTGATGAAAAACTTGTGCGCAGTCGACCAGGGAGGGACAGCCACTAAATCATATGGTTGACCGGGCGAATTATATTACAGTATATGGTTTCTGCTCACCAAAATATCAAAGGTGGTCACAAACAAAACAAAGCATTCTCGTCTCAAAAATGATGATGTACTCGCCCCTGAGCTAACCAGGCGATGCGATGGTGTGGCAGGAACTCTATTTTTCTGGCTGCGCTGTTTTGGATAGCGCAAAACCAGAGACCTGCACGCAGGGCGTACCCGGCAGGACCGTCGGTACTGAAGTCCTTCACTAGAACTTCAAGCGTACACCGATTTTCCTGTTTTCACATGATTTTTCTCGACCTTAACTTACTTTCACTTTTTTATCATTATTTTTCCTACATTTTCTTATTTTTTCTTGATTCTGTTTTCATTTTTCTTGATTTTTTTTTTCTGAACTTTTTTAGGCACGAAGTAGCCTTATGGTTTTGTCTCAGGATCCGATTTTTTTTTTTATTAGCACGGCCCCTTACCTAAATCCTGATTTTTCTATAGGATTTTGATAAGACTTGGCAGAGAAGTAGAACTCGATCTCCTTAGTTCACTGCTGAAATGCTAGCTCAAAGTTGGTGGCCAATTTTGAGAAATTTCGATTTAAAATCTTTGTTTCTATGGTAATACTCGACTCGTCATGGAGCCGAGTCGGCTCTGACCAATAACATTATTTCGCGCGAAAATCCAGCCAATGAAAACGGTCGCCTGTTGCTTTGTACCTCGATATCCAAAAGTGTCAACGCAAGGAGTGGTCACGTCAGAATCGTTGCAGATTCACGCCATGTTAAAGGGTTCACCACCAGGAGACTTTCAAACGTGACCACTAGCTGGCCGCCGTGGCTCCTGATTGTTGGCTGGGACTGTAATTTGGCCTTGGGCGGGGCTTGTGACAATACCGCCAACCTCAGAGTGAATCCTCAGCTCATGTTTTCATTAAAAGATACAAATAAGTCTACTCTTGTGTTCCGTGGTATTGCGTGGATGCTTCCACAGTTCTTTGCTAAAGGCCTGCAACATCATTTTACGTTGTTACTAAATCTAAAACTAGCAAAATATATTTTGAGTTGGTTTGAGTGGACACCAAGGCGGCGTTGTTTATAGCTGGCCCGCTCGGCGCCATGTTTGTGTTGGAAATGTGAGGCGGATAAAATTCACGATTTGGGCTCTCACAGAGAGTTTTGACCTAATATTTTAATTGTCTATTTCATTTAATGGTAAGTGTGTGGCAAATGTGAAACTAGGACCCTTTAATTCTTGGCTGGTGGTTCGATTTAGTGGTTGTCAAGGCGGGTTGTTGACAGCTGGCCCGCTGGGGGGCTGGCTCTCACCAAGTCTGCCTCTGCGTTCCCTGTGAATGTGTAGTGCCTCCCATACCTGTGTGCTAAAGAACTGCAACATAACTTAAGATCGTCACGAAATTAAAAACTTGCCAAATATATTCTAGGTTGGTTTTAGGCGGACGCGTGAGGCGCCGTGTCGCCGGCCCCGCCGGCCCTCTTTCAACCATGGCCGCCACGGCCGGGGGCTGAGAGGGTCCCACCTCGCGACTATAAATCATTGTGTAAAGTTATCGGAACGTTGACATGGCGAACTGAATACGTTTACAGTGGTTTTGCACCTGCAGAAAACTGTTTGGGAAGTTTGACTTTAATCTGGTGAGCAGAATTCTTGAAATGGTGTACATTTACGTGAATAATTTTACGAATCCATTGAACTTCTTTGGGAAACGATTTCCGTGGGTCTGAAACTCCTGTTTTCACAGTCATTTCGGCTGTATAACATTTCGTTTCGGGTAAAATAGATAGTTAAATTCGCTTCGTGCGCTAGTGGCGCCATCTCTCGGTAGTGGACGCGAGTTAAGTCGCGAGGAGGACGCGTGAGCGAGCCGCCGAGCCACCGGCCTTCTTTTGTTGAGTGGAGCGAGGTCCCAGCCCAGCCTAGAACCACGAAAGGGATAGGACTGGGCACTCCCACCTCAAAAGCGCTCCGTTCTGTTTAAGGCGGCGGCGCCTCCCCCAGCCTTCTTTTGTTGAGTGGAGGTCCCAGCCTAGAACTATAGAAGGGAGGTCTGGGCACTCCCACCTCAAACGCCCCCCGTTCTGTCTATAAGGCGGCGACGCCTCCTCCAGCCGACTGCGAATAGTGCCAGTTCCGATGGCGAGCCAGACAAGCCGAATCGGCATTGTCGCTGGTTCTCGGCCGCTCGGCCCCTCGGCCCGCGCGGCCCCTCTGCCCTGCCCGGCGCGCACGGGAGGAGAACCGTAGCTGGGTGGAAAAGCTGTTGATTCAACTCATGGACGGTAGTTCAAAAAATAAAATTTCGAACGACACGTTAGAATAAATATGTTAAAGCAATGTTCGAATGCCCATTGCACAACGAGCATACAGTTCAAAAATCAAGCTGATCGGACAATTTTTACTGAAAGAGTAGACTAACTTCTAAATCGTTTGAGCTAGAAATCTAAAATTTGGCATGTGACTCGCTGTACTAGTGACTCTGAGATAAAGCAAATTCAATAACGTGATTCATAAGGCTAGAAATTTTCAATTAAATTTCTACATAAACCATCATCCACCGAAGTACTTTGTGAAACAAAAACATAAACGAACTTCGTGCCTACCAGGATTTCGTGAAATCGTATTTTTTTTCACTGATTTTCTTCTTAGGGTGTACAGTGTTTCCAGAAAAGTAGGCAAAACTCGCCGAGCACACAGCTGTGTGGAGCGGGCGGTATTCGCGCCTGCCTACTAGGCCATTCCTCTGCACACGTGTGTACATGTTGCCAACTAGGCAGGCGCGAATACCGCCCGCTCCACACAGCTGTGTGTTGGGCGGGTTTTGCCTTCTTTTCTGTCAGAACTGGGACAATATGCACGCTTCAAAATTCGCACCACTTCATGAACTGCGATCTCGAAGTTAGCTGAATACGTCGGATGACAGAAGTCGCCATAAAGTTCAACTAAAAAGTTCATTCGCAAAACTCATCGCGCGAAGTTTAAGCAAAAAGTCCGAAGTTCATCGAGCAGAATCCGGGCAGGATTCAGAGGTAAGTGAAGTTGAAGCCGAATGTCCCTGCTCGCGGACCAAGTTGCGGTCACAGCCAGTGAGGGGCGGGGCGAGGCTAGTCAGCCGGACCGGACAGAGGCAGCGCCTGGGCTGCGCCCCCGCGCTGAGGCTCGGCTCAAACAAAGGGGCACGGTGGGGCGAGGCGGGGCGGGGTGGGGCGGGGTGGGGTGGGGTGGGGCGGGGTGGGGCGGCGGGCGTGCAAGGCGACGGACCACGCAGAGTCGGTTGTATGTCGTTTGCGGCACTAATCCCCCAGGTCAGAAAAGTCGAGTTGCGATTGCGGCGCGCCCGGGAGTCGTGCATCGTTTGCGGCGCGCGAAGGGAAAAACCGAGGGAAGAAAGAGAAATCTCTCTCCAGGCTGCGTTCGGGCGGACGTGTCGATTGCGGCGCAGAGGAGGCAGGGGCATCTCTCTGAGAGGGGAGGAGCAATACTCCGACATACAAGTGAAGGATACCAAACTGGTACCAGTTTATTTATTAATTTTAATTTTTTTGTTACGTCTAGTTATGTTTCGCGTAACAGGCTTTGCGATGGTCACTGGAGTAATAGACATCGCAATCGCTTAGCTAATTATATTTTTTTGCTGGTTCATCACTCAATGTATCACTCAATGTATTGTTTTGAGAATAAGGAAATAAAGTGCATCCTTATTACTACACTCTAAAATACTAGGGACAATTTTTGTTCCTTATTGAGCACGAATCCGTGCATACGCAACGTGTGTACGATTTTGTGCCTAATAACGTAGTGAAACTGCACAAAAGTGCACTTTTACTTCTTTACTTTGGAAAGAAATCGTAGCGTATGCACGGATTCGCACTCAATTAGGAACAAAACTGTCCCTAATATTTTAGTGTGTATTGTACTTATTCAGTGAGAGAGACGCCCCTCCCCTTCGGTGCCTATAGCGAGCGGCCGCCTGCTCCCTCTATCGCCTCCAGCGCCGCAATCGACACATCCACGGTGCCGTACGCAGTCAGGGGAGAAATCTCTCTTTCTTCCCTCGGTTTTTCCGCGCCCGCGCCGCAAACGCAAATCCGGGCCCTCGGCCCCGCCGCAATCGCAACTCGACCCTTCTGACCTGGGGGATTAGTGCCGCAAACGACAATATGCCCGCAGAGTCGTCGCGCACTTGGCATTAGCCTTCTTGTGACCGGCGGCGCCAACAATTTCCCAAACAATAAACAGGCTTATAACCAGCATGAAGGCCAAAAATTAAAGGGAAAAAAAAATGTAAGAAAATAGAATGGTGCTGAGACACGCGTCGCGGAAGTATCGGCTGCGGGAAGGTTCCCGCGCGTGGATTTATTTTAAAAGGCGCAGTTTTTAGAGATTTAGTTAACTGTGCAATTTTTTGCAGTACTCCGCGTTACAATAATGTTGGAGACTTTGAGGTAAGCGCGCCCGCATACTGTCGCGTTTACGTTTTACCCGGTACAAACCGCAATTCCTACAAAGAAATGCTTTGCAAATGCTTCGCAAATTGCAAAGTATTTTGAAGCTTTGCAACTTACAAAGCATTCCTTTGTAATTGCGAAGCAATGCTTTGCAATTGCGAAGTGATGCTTTGTAATTACAATAAGCACATGCTTTGCAAACTGCAAAGCTATAAATTCGTTGTAGGAATTTAACAGTGCGTTCACTGGCTACAGTAGTTCTTTTTTTTCCCCCTTTTTCTTCCAGGGTCTCGAGCCAGCTGCTTAAAGAGTTCCCCGCTGTACTCTAACCATAGTAACCCCGCTGGGACCCTTCACCGCCCAGCGCTTACGGTATCGGACACAATATTCGCGGCCACTGGCGACGGGGAAAGTGAGCTGGCGAGTCGCCAGAGAGAAGTAACTGGACAGAGTGGAAACTACACTGAACGCTACACCACGGGGGCGTGCGTGGGGCAAGGGGCTAGGCGTGTCAGGCGGCGAGCGTTACACTAGACGGCAATAGTGCTCCCCAGGTAGAACACTGCGAAACCATTCCCTGGTGCGTGGGCATCAGGGAGTTTCTAGTGTCAATGATTTCACTGGAAAGAAAGACAAAGGTAGGACCTAATAAAAGGAGCTAACTTACAGTGCCTTAAGAAAGGTACGACTGGGTCCAAAAGCACTGAAATTTAGTACCTTTCGGGCAAATTAGTACCTGAGTAAGTGTGCTATTTGAATAATGACTTGACAAAGGCCCTACTTAGCAGCACCCCTAAAGGAGTGTTACGTCCTACCTTTGTTTTCCAGTGTTTTCATAAATCTTGATCACAAGTTGGTATTTGCTGTAATGCTAAAGCTGTGCAACTTAACACCCTGATGCCCAGATACCCGGGTGACCCGGTTCCACCCGAAAACCCGGTTGTCATTTTTAGGATACCCGGGTTCGCCGCACGATTCGGATTTTGGAGCGAAAAGGTCTGCTATCTGTGCACCTTAACGTTCGTGAGAGTCGAGCACTTTTCAGTGTAAGATAAATGTGTCCAACAGTCGTGTCAGACGTACCCCTCGATTTTTATCGAGGTGAAACACACTTGCCAAATAACACACAAAAAATGTGTAGGACACACTGCGCCTCACTCCAAACGGTGAACAACACTTCCCTGCACGAGAAAGTGTAAGACTGTCTCGTTACTGTTTCCAAGTAATACAACCCCATGCAAGGTGCAGAGCCTTCATTCTTTTTTCCTTTTTTTTTCTTTTTTCAAATCGCCCGCTGTATCGTGCCGAGACCAGGGCCGGCTGCCGCTGCCGCCGTCGGCTCACCTGTTCCCCTCCTTGCCCCGCCCCGCCCCGCCACGCCCCGCCCCGCCCCGCCCCGCCCCGCCCCGCCCCGCCCCGCCCCGCCCCGCCCCGCCCCGCCCCGCCCCGCCCCGCCCCGCCCCGCCCCCGCCGGTCAGCCCCGGTCAGAGCCCAGCACCAGCATCCTAACCCCCACACCCAAACAAAGGAGTCTGCAGCTCCGGCTGCTGCACGTCCAGCTCTGCTGCGCTCCTCCGAGGTACACTGCCGTACGCATGAGTCACGTCCTCGGTGTTCCGGTGGTGTTCAGTAGCTCAGGTGTTCAGGTTGCACCTCCACCGATGAGGAGTGCAGTAGCAGTCACTTCCGTCACATCCCGTGTACGAGTGCCACTGATCCCGGCGGCGGTACGTTCCAGTGCCGCCGCAGAACATGATCCGAAGCGGCCGAGTCTCGTGTGTAATACCGGCATAACGCCACGTAATAATACCGAAAAAAAACCCTTGGGCTTTACTCACCCATAAGATGTTCCCGTCGCAGGACTCGCCGTCCCGTCGTCGTCGGCTGAGACGTAGAGGGACCGGGGTCCACCCGTCCACCACCACACCGCAGCCTCCGACGTCAAGTTCCTCCGGGAGAACACACACACACACACACACACACTCTCACTCACTCACTCTGAGCACGATCACAGACACAATCCGGCGCGCTCACTCGCTCCATCTCACTCCCACTCGTCGCCGGGGCAGCAGTCTACCCCGCTCCACTCATGGTCACCCTCCTCTCTGCGTTTTCACAAGAAGATGAAGTCTAGATTTGTCTCTTATTTCGTTTTCGGTTCGCGATATATATGCGTTCGGCGGTGACGGCGCGCCGTGTCCTGAGGGTCGTACCGTCCCGGCACCCTCCGCTCGGGTCGCTCGTTCGTTGTGTACTGCTGTCTCCCTCTCTCTTCTTTTCCTCCTCTTCCTCCTGCACTGCCCTGCCGCCTGCCGCCGCCGACTTCGGGTTCCCCTCCCCTCCCCCCCCCCTCCTCTCTCCCTCAGCCGCCGCCGGGCGCGGGCGCGCTGTTCAGGTGAGGAGGAGGGAGGAGTTGGAGGAGTGGTTGGTTGGTAGGTTGGGAGGCCAAGGGCCTGGCCAGGCGCTGGTCGCTGTAGAGATGTCAAAGTCGAACATGGTATTCGATTATTCGAAATTCGACTATTCGGTGAGCCTCGAATAATCGAATGTCGAATATTCGGCGCAACTATTCGAATAGTCCACTATTCGATTAAATATTCGATATTTTTTTTCATTTTTTTTTAATGCAGGCAGCTCACACCACCAGGCCCCATTCTTCTTCGCTTAGGGAACCCAAAAAAAGGAGTGCCTGGAGCAAAGAAGGCTTCAGGCGACTTCGCCTCTCGCTAGCGATGTAACCCGCTGTCGAGAAAAGGCGCTCAGACGGCACCGACGTAGCAGGTGTTGCGAGGTGCCGCCGCGCCACCGCCGCCAGGTTGGGGAACTGGGCCGCCGCTCGGCGCCAGTACCGCACGGGGTCCGTGTCGCGGCCCTCGCGTGGCAAGTCCAGGAAAGTCTTGAGTTCAATAGGGAGTCCGGCTATGGGGTAGGGAACAGAAAATTCGCTATACTTCAAGCAAAATGGCATGCGATGAAAACTTGGCGAGCATTTAATCACACCTGCGGTGTATTCCAGGCTAGTGGACTGCTGTTGGACAGCTACCTGCGTGTCGAAGTCACCCCAAAAGTCATCAACCTGAGTCTGTACCTGCGCCGCGGGCTGAGGGGACGGCGTGTTCCTCCTAGCAGTGGCGGTAGTTTTCAGCAGTGTTGTGACATAGCTCACGCTGTTCGTGAGCTGAATGGGGGACTCAAACATTTTGTTTTTAAACCGAGGGTCAAGGGTCGTGGCCATCCCGTAAATTCGGACTCGCTCCACGTGGCCCAAGCACGCCTCAATGTTTGCAACCATTTTCCCTTGTAACGTTCTCAGAATTTGATCATCCTGCGCAGGGGCAGTGCTGATTTTCTGAAATCAATATATTTTCGTTAATCTCCCAGCCGAAAGAAGAAAGCAGTGAGGGAAGGGCGCTAAGCAGCTAACGAACTCTCACCTTCTTGAGAATGTTCGTCATTGGAATGATCTTGCTTACAGATGTCACTTTTTCCGCACATAGCTCAACAGTTATTCTTTTGATGGGGGCAAGAAGTTCGATCATTCCGCGCAAAGTACTGAGCTCCGAAGCTGATACCATATCAGGTGGGGGGTTTTCCCGACTGACAATGGAGAGGAGTGCTGTGCCAACATGATTGTAAAGCTTTACAAATCGCTCCAACATGTCTAGGGTGGAGTTCCATCGAGTCTCCACATCCTGGATCAGTTTCAGACACTCAGATTCTTTCTTGCCCTCCTTCATTTGGTTTTCCTTTAAGATGTCAGCGGCGTTGGTCGACTGACGGAAATACGTGACTATGCGCTTCACCTTGTCAATAAGGCCGGGCAATGGGGGAGCTGAAGGTGAAATGTTAAATTAAAAACTGGTCGTAAGGGGCGATGCCTCTCCCGCTACACCGCAGTACAGTACCTGCGGCTGGTGCTCTGGGTGGTTTAGCTGCTCTCAGACCGGGGGTTTCTTCGATTGATTTGTTTGGGATATGTTGTATCAGATGAGCGAAGCACGTCAAGTGCTTGCTCTCGCCAAACGTATCCTTAGCCGCCTTTTTTATGTTTGCACCCCCATCTGTTACCACTGCCACAACATGGTCAAGCAGAATGCCCCAATCGCTGCACACCTAATTTATAGAGAAAATCGGATGAGCTGTGGAAGTGCGATTAGTGCGTAACAAAATAAAGCTGAGAATATACCTGAGCTAATACTTCTGAAATATAATCAGCGGTGTGCCGAGCACTCAGAGGTACAACTCCTATACAGACAGATTTCAGGTCTTCCCCGTCCTTTTCGTCAGCACTTTCCAGAAAATGGCTGGTGATTCCCAAATAACCCTTGGTCGTGTGTTGGTGGGTCCAGATATCCATGGTGAGGGATACCTCCGTTATATTTAAAAAAGCCAGCCTGTATTTTTCTCTCAGTGCCCCATATTTCTCGTACAGTCGATTGGTGAAGGTAGTTCGAACGGGTACTTTGTACAGGGGCACCAGAACTCTTAAAAGACGCTGAAAGCCCCTGTTCTCTACTATTTGGATAGGCTGATAATCATGAGCGATCATAAAAAGAATCGCGTCTGTAACTTTGTCTGAGAGGGCCCCTGATTTAAAGCCCCTCTGCCTATCAAATGCAGCAGTCAGGGATCCACTTCTGAGAAAAAAGTTTGACGCGTTTTAGAATTTAAACGCATTTGAACGACTCCCCTTATTATGTAAGTGTACCTGCTCGGTGTGAGCGTCGGAGAAGTACGCGGCCGTTTGGATGGCCTCGACACCTCGGTCACGTCCTCCTGCGAGGACTGCGACGAGGCGAAGGCTGATGAGAAGGCTGACGTAGTTGGCAGGACTGGGATGACGGTCGGTGATGTACTACCCTGATTCAAAATTACCGTGAGGGCGTGAGGCCGATCACGACAGAATAGCATGTAGTACCTAGGGATATGCTAGCGTTGCTTACTGTAACGGGTAGGGGGTCATCAGGATCAGGGCTTTGGGATCCTGGACGAGTTGGAGTTAGTTGGGTGACTCGCAGGCACTCTTGTAGGGCCCCAGCCCCTGGCACGCTGCTGCCTCGGCCCCTACCCCGGCCGCGCCCCGTCACCGGCCCGGCGGTCAAGTCTATCCCATGCTTGGACCGCAGATGGTTGATGGCCGATGACGTACTCTTGTGGTACTTGAGTGGCTGGTTACAGTGCAGGCACTGTATGGTTGACGGGTTGGTCTTCTTAAAGTGGGCCCATACAGCACTGTGACCAGCCGGCATGGTGGCAGGGGCAGGGGGGGTGGAAGGGAAGGACAGACAGGAGCTGGAGCCTTGGGCAGGGGCGGGCGGCTGGTCGGCTGAGAGGGCTGGGTTGTTGTTACCGTTGCCACGGGCCACGCTGGGCCGGCTGGGCCGCGCGGGCCGCGCTCTCTGCTGTCGGGCCATAACTTGGTCGGGCAAACCCCTCCCCCCTCCCTTCTCAGACGGCTACGGTTCCCCACCCTAGCCCGGCTCGGTACGCGCCGCGCGCCGCTCCGCGCGAGGCAGTAGCAGTCTGTACATAAGCGGAGGCAGACATCCACGCGGGAACGAAGCTTTTCAGAACATTTTTAAAGTATCGAATATTCGAAAAAAAAAGTCGAATACTTCGACTATTCGACCACAACTATTCGATTTTATTATTCGAAGTATTCGACCCAATTATTCGAATACCTCGATTAATCGATTATTCGACGACATCCCTAGGTCGCTGGCGCTGGCGCTTGAGGCACAGGCACACTGTCGCTCCCTGGAGACCCTGGAGACTCGCTGGAGCTGGAGTCGCTGCGGCCCTGCCGCCGGAGGCTCGCTCAAGACTTACTGCAGGCTCGCTGGAGAGTCGCCGGAGGCTCGCTCAAGACTTACTGGAGGCTCGCTGGAGAGCCGCCGGAGGCTCGCTCAAGACTTACTGGAGGCTCGCTGGAGAGCCGCCGAAGGCTCTCTCAAGACTTACCGGAGGCTCGCGGGAGACTCAGTGGAACCTCACAGGAGCCTCGCTGAAAGACTCACGGAAGGCCCACTGAAGATTTACTGAAGACGCTCACTAAAGCAAAGCCTTACTTGAGCCCTAGAGCATCACTGAAGACTCTCTGGGGACTCAACGGAGGCTTGGTGGAGGCTCGTTAGAGGCTCCTTGGCAGACGCCCCACCCTACCGAGGTCGAGGGGGAAACAAATCTGAAAATTTTTTTATGGTACTCCTCGTAATTCAGGAAAATTCAGAAAAAAAAATAGAAAAATTCAGAAAAAATGACAATAATTTAAGTTATTTCAAGCAGAAATTCAGAAAAATTCATTAAAAATTCACAAAAATTCTCGAAAATTCAAAAACTTTGTACACCAAAATTCAGAGTTGTTTTCCCCTCGACCGAGGTGCGTATCCCGAATCGCCCAGCCGGGCCGGGAGTGGGAAAGGAAGGAAAACACGGGCGTTTCTTACTGAAAATGGAACAGTCGTCCAACACACTTTTATTCAACAAAAATACAAGGATTTTCTCCCAAAGAATGCATGTCAAAATAGGTACAAATTGATTGCTGTCACATTGACAGTTTATAAAGGACATAAAGCATATAGTACCTGGAAACAGGTTCACTGACATGAGAAGAAGACAATCTTAGATACTTGGAGAAGTTAAGTAAACAAAGAAAATAAACGGCACAAGCACTAATTACTCACCACCAAGCAATGTAAAAGAATATTGCCTTGCACTTGAAGGTGCAAAACTTGATTAAAAATTGTTCTTAGAGCTCAAAGAAGGGTCATCAATAAAACTCAGAACTTCATGTGCTTTTCAGAATACTGGTCTTAATATGACCCCATACACTTTTTTCCAGATAAAATCACATTAGTTTCTGAATAAAAGCATTGATGCATTTGAAAGAATTATAATAACTTCAAGTTATGAAATTCACTGCTATTTCCTCAGCTCTCGTTAAAATTTTTAAAGTCCTACCTACAAACATTTTACTACCCCCCTCACAAAAGCAGTCAAAATTTACAGATGTCAGCCATGATCCAATGATATCTATGCAATACAATTGAGCAGTCATGGGGCAGCTTTTTCTTTCCTTTTCAAACATCCACAATAAAATTTAGTTATCCAAAATAAATTTAGCCTTACACAACTTTTTTTTTGTTTTTCACAAATTTACTACTAGACATCTCAAGCTCCCCAAGACACAAGTACTGCCTCCCACAGGATAAAATGCACACAAGATTCTATATGCATGTGGATTAATGAAAAATGTCCCATCAAAACCAGAATACTGGTACAAATATAAATACATTATGTCCTGCACACATTTATAATATCTATCTGATCTTAGTAATGTGATAAAAATACAATGTAGAACTGTGCACTAATGCAAAAAACATAGCACCAGATGATCTAAAATATCAGTCCTAAATGATATACAGTAAAATGAGTCTTGCAGTTTTGCAAATTATGCCTTGAACCTGTTGCTTAAGTAATGAAAAGAGTGATATTATGCACGGATCACAATCAAAAGTATGCTACATTCTGATGAAAATTGAATAATTGTTCCTCCACCACCAATAGACCATTTCTAGAGGGAAGGAATTTTTTGAATGAAAACTTGAAAGGTTGCTTTGATGAATTTCACAAAATTCTTTCACAACTGAAGTGATGTGAAGATTTAATGATATTTTTATCATAATACTGGGTAATCTATCATCTTAATATACCTAAGAAATACTGTATAAGAGCAGTAACTGCGAGTAACTGGGACTGGTATGACTATTTCCATCCTTAATGGCTCTCCTTGTAAAATCTAACACATGGTATTACTGATGTGAACAGTTGTTGGATTATTGAAAGATTACCATGCATAGATTACAGAAAATACCCTAATCTCAAGAAAGCACATATCCAAGTACTGGTAAGTATTTAAATATATATTCATATGTTTGCATAATTATCTATATATTTTATATAATTAGCATGTACACCTTAAGTATGGCAAAAGTCTGATAGCAGCTAGCAGCTGTACAAGGGTTATAAAAATACATCTACGCGTATTTCTAGAGTACGCTACTCAACACAATTCAAGCTGAAACAATTTAGTTGATTAAGACACCAAATAAGGTATCTTGCCAGGTGCCTGATTGACAGCCAACGATTTGAATTTGTAAAGATATCAATTCAATTTCAAAAGGAAAGAATCAAAACATAAAAAGAATACAATTAATGAACACAAACAAATGTAAGACCAAATTATAAAGGCAGTAATATTAAAAGTCATTAAATTTCTTCACCATAACTTCAGGGTAGTGATGAAAAACAATAAGAGCTACGGGTGGCAACAAACACTGGCTGGTGTGAGGACCACCTACATTCGACGAACATGATCAAAAAATAAAATACCAATCACTGGTATTTCAGAGCCATTTGTTCCCAGGCCATATTTTTCCTAACTAGGTACTGTACTTAATACTTTAGTTCTGATATAAATGGTTGCAATACATAAATGGAATGCATGATGAGGATATAAAAGTTGTATAATTTCTTGACATCAAAGTTTGAAGTGCAGAAAAGTATAACTAATCATCCGGTTTAGAACCATATAAAAATTATAAAAATCATAAAAGAAGAAATAAGTGCAAAATTATTCAGCTATTATGAGGTTTTTAGCTACATGAACTTGGGAAAAAGTTATAATTCACATATACATATTTCCACATATTTTACAACTGCCTCTCTCAAAATGGAATGCTGGTTATGATTGCACAGAAATAGAAACAGAGATACATTTATCATACAAATATATAAAGGTAAAGAATACCCAGAAAACTATTACTGGTACCTTTAAAATAAAACACATGACTATAAAACATCACTCAAAGGTTTGAAATCGGAGACAACTTGTTGAATACATGATGAAATAATTATTGGAATGCCTTGAAATCACAGCTATTACCTAGTTTATCTGTTGTAGAGTAATACATAAAACCACATTACTTGTCACAACACGTCTGTCTGATTAGAAGAGGCAGAATCAATCTAGGCAAGGCAGTCTTCTTGGTTGTCTTTTACATCCAATATGAATGAATGATTCTATCAATTAGGTTAAAAATTCATAGCACTGTGATTAATTGAGCAGAAAGTCAAAGGCAACACAAATTTATCAGAGCATTGATTATATTTTAAAGCACAATGGATGATACAATAAAATTAAAAAAGAGGTTATATTCAGGAATGATTGGGAAAAAATAATATTTGAAAGACTAGATAAACTGTAAGTACTCAAGAGCCAAGATAATCGGCTTAAAACACTTATTACTTATAACATTGAAAGAATAAAACAAACAAACACTTGTTTGTTATTTCAAATTGGTCTATTTGCAAATATAAGAGCAAAGATTTACTGAATATACACAGAACAATGTTTGCAAAGTCATTGCAACTTTGGGAGTCAACTGAAGGAGAGATACTTTAGTGCACTGGTTGATTCAAGGTATGGTTTGCATTTGCATCAACAATCACGCTGTTTCATGAAACAAACAATTCTGAGTATATAAGATATATCAAATATATGGATAGATACATAGTTAAATTTACAAAGTGAAAACAACAACCCCTCCTTCACTTGACTCCCACTTCATCATACAATAGTTAATAACAATAAAAGAAGCATTGGACAGAAATACTTTTTAATTTAATGTCCACAGTTACTGATATTAGTGCATAAGAAATTTAATCAACATGTAAAAACAAATTTGGTGAAAAGAAATCTATGATTTAAATTGATGTTAAACTTGCGTCACAAGATCAGTGAGTTTCACTATCTCCTGTTGCATTTGATATCGTTTCTCTTTCTCTTCTTTAAGTTGCAAGCTCAACTCAGTGACAGTTTGCTTGAGATGTTCACAATGATTTTCCAATTTTGATACCTGAAGAGGAAATTTAACGTGAGAGGTTGTTGGCTAAGGAAATATGAAGCAATTCAATGCACTACTGACTACCTTACCTTGTCAACAAGTTCGAGAAATTGTTTCATGGGGACAGTGCCGCTTGCAGTACTTGCAGCAATACTCGCAGCAATAGAATTAGATGAAAACATTGAATTGGGACGACTTCCTGTTCCAGACACACGATTTGCTGGGATCTCGCCATGAACAGATTGAGGGCGAGATGTTGCTGATGCAGTTGGAGGAATATTTGATACATGGTTTGTAGAATTACTTGTAGTTGAGTTCTGACGAACAGTCACAGAATTTATCTTGGGGGGTTCAGGTGATGTAGGGCTGGCTGGACTATCTGGTATTTCTTTTTTCATTCGCACTGTGAATTGAGGAAAAACACGAAATGTCAGAAGAAAGAACCAAATAAACAAAAACTTGAAAAAGGAGAGAGAAAAAAGAAGAAGAGACGTGAAACATGTGGTATACACTTGAAAACCTACCAGGATCTGGTTTGGGTGGACTTGGGGCTGGAGGTGTTTTGGCACCCTGAGACTTTTTAGCAGCCTGACTCATTTTTAACTCAGCCATCCAAGGTGCTTTGTTCTTCTCCCATTCTTTACTGTTTCGATTTGAAGCTGTGCCGCTTGATGCACTACTTGCGGATCCAGGGGTGCCTGATTCAAAACCATTTTCTCTATCACTCTCTTCAAGTGAGGCATTGTTTTCAATTGAATGGTTGTGGCTTTCCCCATTGCCATTGGTCATATTTCCTCCACTTAACTCCTGTAATGGACACATGAAACTTAAGATAGAACACAAAAGCTAACATGATACCTAAGATAGAGCACGAAAGCTTCATCTAGACATTGGTAACAAGTTCTACAAAATCCCTTACTTGCTCCTTGTTGAGCATTCCTGTAGGCAAACGTCTACGAGGAGCTTTTGCACGAGAAGCTGTGGGGTGAGTTAGCATTGCGCCCCTCTCCACGCCATCAAAGTCCACATCTACAAAAGTCCAAACAGTTTTAGTCCATCAAATTTGTTTTGAGAACAAAGCTTTCAACAATTAAAAATGATAAAAGTACCAAGCAAAAGGCAAAAGCAGCATTATTCAACACCCTGTCATCCTTCCACCACTGTGTTTCTCAATAGCATTAACACTCACCTCCAGATGCAGGGCTTGTAATTATAATCTTACTACTCGCAGTGCCATCTACAAGATCATTCAGCCTTTGCTCAGGACTGTCAGCTACTTCGTTACCTCCTCGCTTTGATGCCGTGACAGAATTAACAGGAGGTGGAACTGAAGGGGTTGGGGTTCGTAATTGGGGTTTTTTGGAGGCTGGGGGAAGAGCTGGTTTCTTGCTGAGTACAGGAGGAGCCTTCTCATCTGGAATAGTAATCAAATTAGTAGAATGGTTGGGAGGACTAAGAACTTTTTAAGATACAAAGGTAACATAGATATCAAATTTGCTAACAAACCTTGTTTAGAATTCGTTTCCGAAGGTTTCTTGGCAGTAGAATTGATGTTCTTAGAGAAGCTATCACTGGACTTGATTGAGGAAACAGAGGTGACTGATTTGGCAGGAGGGGGTCTCTCTGGTTTCTTTGCTTGGGGTGACTAGAAAAAATTATTCACAATTTACAGTTAGATGGACACATATGAGTGCAATTCAAACCATGGTGAGATTCAATTCAATACCTCCTCTGGGGGTAATGCAACAACGAAATTGTCTGGAAAGAGACCAATATGACCACGAAGTTCTCCCTTCCACCAACCCTTGTCTTGGACATCTTTGGTTACAATAGTAACAATGTCACCTTCCTTCAAGGACAGTTCATCTTCATTGGCCGCTTCATATGGGTACAGAACCTTACACAGCTCTTTCACTATTAAAAAAAAAATAATAATACTTCTTATTACTTTTAAGCAATTTCGAGGACATAACATTTGCTTCTAAAATGACAATTATGTCTTGAAATTTACAGTCACCATCAATAATCAACTAGTTACCTGGCTTAGGCGGAAGAAGAGGAGCGTCAGCATCAATAGCTTTCGGATTTCCTGAGTCTGGGCCAGTTGGTGACGCAGGTGAATCAGTTTCACTCATAATCACGCCCTTAATTTTTTCAACTGGAGGTGTTACTGTGGGGTACAATTGTCAAACAGTTTTTATAAATAAAAGAACTTAGAAAGTTTAGAATATTATCAATTTGTCAAAAAATTAGTTTTACCTGAAATTTCTTCTTTGCGAACCATAGAAAGAGGTGGTGGTTGTGTAGCTGATGTTTTGCGGCTTCCAGGACCTCCATTGGTTTGTTTTTCTGTGACCTCTGTCACAAAGTTTGATGGGAATACTCCTACCTGAAAAGAAAAAAAAAAATAAAAAAAAAAATAAGAGAAGAGTAAACAATTGCAGGAAACATCCTCTATAATTTACGATGTTGGCAAATATATACCCTATTTCTAAGCTTTCCTCTCCACCAACCCTCTTCCACCTCATCTAGAATATCAATCACATCATTAACTTGGAGTTCCAGTTCATCATCATTAGCTGGCTGGTAACTAAACAGAACTTTGCATCTTCTACCACTGCCTGAAAATGATGAAAGGTTTATGATTAGTCAGATCTGCTTAATTTAAAAACTTATGGGCTGAGTATTTTAATTTTCACATTTGTGGAGAAGTTAAACATACTTGCTCTTAGCTGAACTTCATTATTGGCCATTGTCTCTTTGATTATTTTACTATTTAATTTATTCTGAACCTGTACAAAAAATAATAATTATGAAAAGTTTTCTAGTTAAAACCTTTATTTTTTCTTTATTTCTGGCACTGACACACACAGCACTGACCATTTATCAAATACTTACCAATCCCACTGCACACAACCCTACATGCATAAAAGGCAAGAGCAGTTTGCAACACTACTTTATTTGAAGTAAAACATGCAAGATAAATTATACAGTACTATTTAAGGTGATTATTTTTATTTTTTAGAGTTAATAGATCTAATTCTACATTGAAGAGAAAGTCAATTCTCCACACATAATATTCCATGCAAAGCAACACAGAGTGCAAAACCAATGGACAACCTAAAGGGATGTCTACATAGGAAAACCATTTTAAAGGGATGAATGAAAATTTTCATTTAACTTGAAGAGTGATGGGACAAGGGAACATTAAATGAGCATGTTGTAAATCTGTAGATTGTAGATAATTTCACTACATAAAGGGAAGTTGTCAGGTGATGAAAACAAAACCATTACAAAGTGTTTTTCTTTTTTTATTTTCAAAGCACTTTTAAAAGAATGAGATTCTCAAGCAGAGCCAGGTGGCTGTTGTCACACTTCCCGGCAAATACACTGAAACAATAGATCAGTATGGCTTTTTAGAGATGCCATGAGAAATATGTTTTTCTACTGTAAATATAAACCAGGAGAATATGATCACCCAAAAGGATTGAGGTGCAAATCTGAGATAAGTTATAAAGTGCCATGCATAGTTAACTACAAGTAATTGTTATGCGTAAGTTATAAGATGAAGTGAGAAGAGAGGGAGAGGAATAGAGAATGAAGATGTCGAACTAAGGCCTTAACAGGGTATCACGAGCCGATATGTTTTACAAATAATTCTAGCAGACATGATGAAACTAGAATATCACTGAAAATAAACTACATTAAAATCTTACAGCCCTTGATCTTGAAATCTCACCTTCACAAAATTGTCAGGAAACATTCCTCTCCGACCATGCAGGCATCCTTCCCACCATCCGCCGGGCTGCATACGTATGTCAGTAATGACATCGCCTTTGCGGATTGACAATTCATCAACTTCCTGAGCTGAGTAGTCAAACTCCACCACTGCCTCCACTGAAAATGGGAATATGCTCTAGCTCAACTCCATGATAGTATGCGCATCTCTGAGATACAGGCATGCAACTTGAAGAGCTTTACAAACATTAAAAAGAACTTGGGCAGTGTGTCAGTATAAAGCTTTGTTCAATTAAAAAGACTTTAATTCAACCCTTATATCATGAGGAAATGTTCTGATTTCAAGAGGTTAGGAGTCAAAGTCAAGTGTAGCCTGAGACGAACACAAGGGTATCGCAGAAGTTGGGCAACACCAAACATTACCCAATGGATATCAAATGTTTTCCTAAAATTACAGTAGTGCTTTAGAAGCTATCGAGTGCTCATTTATATACACGTGAGACTGACAAAACACTTAACCTCTTTAGGGGCCATAGCCATGATAAGGATAGTGAAGCATGACGCAAACGTAGAGATAAAGTAAAATCAGATGGGTAGTGAAATGTGATACGTTACTGAGAACACGATCGCGACTCAGGTGCGTAGAGGACTTCGCAAATCATAAATAGGCTACTGGGACAACCCAAACCCCCTGACAAGTAGGCCCTGACCATAGAGGTCAATGTTTGTACAAGCAAAGCCAAGCTGCTAGGCGCATTGAAGAAGTGCAATGACAAATTCACGACTTGTCTGTCTGTGCAAAGGCCGTTAAGCGTTTAGGTCGAGACGTAAGTAAAATATGCGGGTCTCAACGGCAGCCAGTCCCAGGGCACAGCGCCCCAGCTTTGCTCCGACCCGACTCGACTCTCACGCACCCGCGAGGATCCGAAGCCGATCCGAGCACTTACCCATCGTTTAGAGCGACTCCAGGGGAAGCTATCTACCTAAGTCTGGCTATTGGAGGAAAATTCACTGGGAGATAACCACATCCCACTTGCCGATGCCCAACCCCGATGATATCATACGCTCTCAGCAAAACAATAACAACAAAAAGAAGGCCAACTTGTACACAAACAGCGCGTAAGGATACGTTCCAGTAAACCACTCGCAGTTGACCGGTCATTAAACGCGACAGGAAGGACCAGCGTATGTATTTACAGAACTTAAGACGGCCGATTTCCGTTTTAAACAGGATTTTGACATAAATATTTCTTTCTTTCTTTTTTTTTCTTTTCGAAAAATCGAGAGGTTTAAGCCGACTCGCCCGGAGATAACCACTGAATCAGACTGCCGTGCCGCCTCGTGGCGGCCTCTACCCTCCGCCTGCGGGTGCTGCCTGAACTAACTGAGAGCCTGTTGGGCTGCCTACCTCCCGGGCGCTCTCTGCCGACCTGTTCCCAAGAGCGTTCTCCTCGCTCTGTCTCTCTCGCACCTGTTCGACGAAGCCCGTGAGTGCGAGAGAGACAGGGCGAGGAAAGCGCTCTTCGTAATAAGTTGACGACTGGCGCACTTACTGTTGAGCTTGCCCGAGGATGAAGCAGAGGTCGTCACGGTGGAGGTCGCGGTGCTCGTGGAGGACACCGAGGCCGTGCGGGAGGTGGGTGTCGTCGACGGCAGCCCGGCCCACAGGCCGACCGGGAGCAGCGGGGGGTCGCAAGGCCCGAGCGCTGCGCCCGCGCCGTACAGTCAGTACAGAGACTAGAGAAATGGAACCGTTTTTTCTTTTCCTTTTCATTGAAAAGGGAATGTGACAGAGCCTACCGTCCTCTTCAGGCTTGTCGAATCCAAAGTGCTTGCCAGGCTCAGGGCAGGCCTTCGCCACCTGTAACACGACAAAGTAAGGGGAAATTTTCCCCTCAATACTTACGCCAGCGTGGCGCGGGAAACGCGGAGAAGGGGGCTTTTAAAGTAAAATTTCTTTTAAAAAGAAGAAGAAGCCGGTGAGAAGAAAATTATTTTAATTTCCAGACTTTTTGTCAAACAACTCTTCGCCTTCTCCAGAGTAAAGGAAACCTACACTCTTAACTTCTTATAAAGAAAATTCCTTGTATAAAGAATTCTGTGCAATCGTAATACAAAGCCAATACAAAGCAAAATTTTCTTTGTAATACAAAGAAAATTCCTTGTAAGTAGTACAAAGACAAACTTTTGTGATACAAGAAAATTTATTGTATAATACGGTTGCATAGAATTCTTTGTATTTTACGAAAATTTCTTTGCAGAAAGTTAAGAGTGTAAACGTGCGAATGCACCAACTGCACGCTCAATTTACCCCAACAAATTTTGTTCCGGTTACAAAGTTGTTGAAACACTAGAAAAATAATGGTGTGTCTTCTCACCTTCTAAAGATGTAATATCTTCTGTAAAACCTTTTTTTTTTTCTTTTTTTTTTTCTTGGTAACACCCTGGGGTACCACCTTGCAGAGGCATTACGATTTGCCAGCAGCCCTGTGCAAAAGGTGTCCACCTGTGAAGTCTTACTCGCCCTGGCAAAGTTGGAGGGGAAGACGCCCCTGGCCTCCTTGAGGCAGCCCGAGAGCCAGCCGCGGCTGTGGGGCCGGAGCTCGGTGACGATGTCCCCCGGGGCCAGAGTCAGCTCGTCGTAGAGCGAGGCCTTGTAGGCCGCGAACACCTTGGCGTAGCCTGCGCCCCAAGAGACACGCCAACATCCTCATCCTGCACTGGAAACCTCTATGTGTGTGAGCGCGCGCGCGCGCGCGCGTGTGTGTATGTGTGTGTGTGAAGTGGTGTGAATACCGCCCACCCACAAGTGAGTTAATTTTCCAGACACAGGTCTTATGCAGAAGTTGTGGTGGTATAGCGGCCATCTTGGTACCCTGCAAGTATTAGCGAATTTTTTTTTAAAATAGAAGTTACCATTATTTTCAGGCTTGTGCTGTCTGTTGCTATTTATTTTTAAAATTCGGATGGTCACAGTCTTTTTCTTCATATTTTTTCAAATATGAAAAATACGCGTTTCACGTAGACTTGAAAAATCATACATTTTTTATCAAATGCGTCAAAAAATCTGACAGATCTAATGGTTCCCTCCCTCATTAAAAAAAAGTAAATCAAAAACCGCTTTTGTCCATAAGCCTTCTGGGCATAAGGTCCTGTACATTATGGGTGCACAAGATGGCGGCCATCAGCACTGGTAAAACAAATGTTTAGTTTCCCATACGACATCATGATGTATAGTTGACAATTCTATAAATGACATGATGTATAGCAGGAACTAAACATGACAAATTGTTTAACACCTAAACACTTCGCAAATGTATGGAGGTTAAACATTTTGTGATGCATAGAAGTAATACACTTGGGCGAGGCTTCTCATTGAAAAGCATAGGGATACCACGCTGCGCCAAGTGTATAGCAAACTGAACACTTCCAAAGTGTTTAGAAAATAAACATCTGCTGATGTATAGTTTGAACTAAACATGATAAAGTGTTTAAATATCAAACATTAGCAGTTAAACATCAGGCGATGTTTAAAACTCTACATTTGTTTTACCAGTGAAATGAGCGCTGCTGCATAAGACCTGACAGTTGTGTACGATAGGCTACAAACAAGGGTCTACCACTTCCATAATCCTCGTACATCCCTCTAGATGAATATTACTAATCACATAATCACAATCATGTAAAATTTCAAAATATTGACAAATTTTGACAAATATTATCAAATTTGACCAAAAGTTGCGTGATCACTGGCCAATAATCAGTAAATATGTTTAATGTAAACTCCAATAATCATTTGATAATCACTATAATCGTGACTGATTATAATCCTCGTACACGATTTTTCAAAGTGGTAGGTAGACCGAGGGGGCAACCACTCCCTATCCTAGTGTACACAGGATTTCTAATGATATGGGATTTCTATGGATTGCGTAAAGATTTCTCCGGATTTTGTAAAGATTTAATATGGTACATTCGGGTACATTTCACAAATACATACCAGATTCCACAAAATTCTAAAAGATTTCACGAGGTTTCACGGAATTCCTCAAGGTTTCATGAGATTTCACTGAGTTCTGTGAGATTTTTTATGACATTTCTTGAGATTTCCGAGGGGTAAACAACTCTGAATTCGGTGTACAAATTGCGTGAATTTGAATTGAATTTGTCTAAATTGAATTGAATTCGTTTTGAATTAGGTTTGAATTTTTTGAGTTTATTGCAAAGTTTTTTTTTGAAATTATTGTGATCTTTTTGTGAATTTACTTGAGTTCGTTTTAAATTCGGGGATGCCCCAGAAAATACACGCACATCTGATCCAAATTATTCTCTCAATTACATGATGAAATAGGATTTTTAGTAAATTATTGTGAATGATTTCTATTTATTCCAAATTATTGGTAATTAACTGGCAACTGCGCAAAATAATCACAATTATTTCAATTATTTTTTTAAACTTTTCAGAAACAAATTTTGCTCTGCAATTGAAAGGGTGGCGTGAAAACATGGAAAATTTTTGCGGCAGTAAACCTCCCGAAGGAGGTTGCGGTTCCCGCCAGGCACAGGGCTTTTACCCCCTGTGGCAGCCAACTGCTTCGGTGTTCCATGGGAACCGGCGCTTTGCTGACTGCGATCCTATCGCGCAATTCGACAGATTTGATCCCCGTACCACCGTTGGCCTACCCCTAGAGGTACGAGCGGTGTCAAGGGCGTTAGACTTCCTGATCCCAGTTTCAGAGGCCTTACCTCAGAGGGGTACGCGGGATTCGAACCCACAACCCCGAGTGCCGACACGTAGCCAGAACAGGAAGCGACCCAACGCCCAGAGCCACCGAGCCAACGGAGGTGAGACGTGTTTAACTTCTATTTGACCTGCCATCCAGCTGCGGCCAAAGGGAATGTCAAGCGCGAAAAACACTTTCACGAGTGGGAGTCGAACTTGGGACCACTCAGTTCGGTGTTGCGCGCTCTACCAACTGAGCCACGACGCCACGATGACTGTACAGTGCGACGGGTTCGAGTTGTATTTGCCCTGTCCTCCTGGCTGGAGGCTGCAGGATACGGCAAATACCACTCGAACCCGTCGCACTGAACAGTCATCGTGGCGTCGTGGCTCAGTTGGTAGAGCGCGCAACACCGAACTGAGTGGTCCGAAGTTCGACTCCCACTCGGGAAAGTGTTTTTCGCGCTTGACGTTCCCTTTGGCCGCAGCTGGATGGCAGGTCAAATAGAAGTTAAACACGTCTCACCTCCGTTGGCTCGGTGGCTCTGGGCGTTGGGTCGCTTCCTGTTCTGGCTACGTGTCGGCACTCGGGGTTGTGGGTTCGAATCCCGCGTACCCCTCTGAGGTAAGGCCTCTGAAACTGGGATCAGGAAGTCTAACGCCCTTGACACCGCTCGTACCTCTAGGGGTAGGCCAACGGTGGTACGGGGATCAAATCTGTCGAATTGCGCGATAGGATCGCAGTCAGCAAAGCGCCGGTTCCCATGGAACACCGAAGCAGTTGGCTGCCACAGGGGGTAAAAGCCCTGTGCCTGGCGGGAACCGCAACCTCCTTCGGGAGGTTTACTGCCGCAAAAATTTTCCATGTTTTCACGCCACCCTTTCAATTGCAGAGCAAAATTTGTTTCTGAAAAGTTTAAAAAAATAATTGAAATAATTGTGATTATTTTGCGCAGTTGCCAGTTAATTACCAATAATTTGGAATAAATAGAAATCATTCACAATAATTTACTAAAAATCCTATTTCATCATGTAATTGAGAGAATAATTTGGATCAGATGTGCGTGTATTTTCTGAGGTCATTCCTTAAATTCGCTTGAATTTGTTTTGAATTCGTTTTGAATTCGCGTGAATTAGTTTTGAATTCGCGTGAATTAGTTTGAATTAGTGTGAATTTTGAATTAGTGGTGTACATCAAAATTCGGAGTTATTTACCCCTCGGAGATTTCTCAGTTGGATTTCGTAGGATTTCATCGAGATTTCAGAGGATTTCATCGAGATTTCCGAGGGTTTGTACACAGGATTTCACGAGTGGTTGCCCCCTCGAGGTAGACCCTTGGCTACAGGCCGGGGGAATGACTGACCGAGCGCCGACGGGAAGGTGTCGTTGGCCGGGATGGGGGCCGCCACCCTCTGCCCCCTGCGCGGACAGCCGCAGTCCGAGGCGAGGATGCGCTTCTGGCCGGGCCTCTGCAGGGGGTGGAGCAGGAGCGTGAGCGCGTCAGGGCGGCGCCAAAGGAGGCGGAAACCCGACCGACCCGCACGGCGACGAGTGAGCAGTGTTGCCAGAAAGTAAGGAGGAAAAAAAAATCGCCCAATACAATTGCTGTGCGTAACGGGTCTGTATCTCCACCTGCCTACTAGGCAACATCTGTGCACGAGTGCTGTGCCTAGTACTCTAAAAACGCAAGTGTATACTTGAATGCAGTATTTCCTGCATACCTACATGTATTCAGGAAATACTGTGTACTTAGTCAAGTATGCAGGAAATAGTGTGTACTTGGACAAGTATGCAGGAAATCCTGTGTACTTGACCAGGTACACACTAAAACCTTCAAACATTTATGGGGGAGATTTAGTGTGTACCTGGTCAAGTACACAGGATTTCCTGCATACTTGTCCAAGTACACAATATTTCCTGCATACTTGACTAAGTACACAGTATTTCCTGAATACATGTAGGTATGCAGGAAATACTGCATTCAAGTACACACTTGCTTTTCCAGAGTAGGCAGGCGGAAATACCGGCACCTGCACTCAGGTGTATCGGGCGGTTTTCTGCCTAATTTTTCTGGCAACACTATACGAGTGAGGCGGGGCGGGGCGGGCCGGGGGAGGGGACCGAGGGGAGGAGTATGGACCATTTCGACTATTCCATGGGCACATCGGATATTTCGTTGAAATTTTTCGAGCCGACACTTTGGTAAAATTATATGTGCGCTGCTGAGTAAGATACTTTGGACTGTTTGGAATATTTAGAAGAGACGGAATATCGTTTAAATAGAACCACCCCTCTACCATTCCACGCTATTTTTTTTTTTTTAATATATTCCAGAACAAAACTTCAAATTATTCCATACATTGAAATATATTACATAATACACTGAAAAGTCGAAGTGGTTCACTCACCCCTCCGAGTGGAGCCGGAAGTAGGCCGTTCGAGTCTACCGCGTGAAGCACTCTTAGTTAAACCCTCCTGCAGCACTGAAGCTCACACTGAATTTCCTCAGTAAACTACGGTCGATCAGGGTGCAATACCGTAGCCAGTGTTGCCAGAAAAGTAGGCAAACCTCGCCCAACATACAGCTGTGTGTAGCGGGCGGTATTCACGCCTGCCTGCTAGGCCATTCCCCTGCACACGTGTGTAGATGTTGCCTAGTAGGCAGGCGCGAATACCGCCCGCTCCACACAGCTGTGTGCTGCGCGGGTTTTGCCTACTTTTCTGGCAACACTGACCGTAGCTTCCAGCTGCATTCATCGTGTGTGAGCTACAGTGCCGCAGGGTTCACTCCCAGAAGCGACTCGTCGATTCGATGTTAAGGCGAGAACAAATTTTTGGCTCAATGAAGAGGCAATACCGATTCGAGTGTTAAATCGACTTTTAGTTTGTTATCGATGAAATATCGACGTAGACTTGACTAATGTCAAATCGACATCGTATCGATGAATCAATTCTAAGGCAAGGGACAGGTAAAATGTTTGGTTTTTGAAAAAGTAAAAAAAAATCCTAATCTTATTCCAGAGATAGAAACTTAAATCTGTCAGTTGCATTTGTTCTTAGGACTATGACTAACAAGAATTTATGCCAGGTAGATAAACTTTCCAAAATGAGGAACACACCAAATTTTTAACAAACACATACAAAATTATTCAAATTTCAGTAGTATCTTATGAACCACTTGATATTATGGGAAGGGGTTAAGGTTGTATTAGCTTACTATAGGTAAGATTTTGACCCAAAAAAAAAATCATAATTTTAGGATTTTTGGTTTCTGAGATCATAATTTCACATGTCCCTGGCCTTGTAACCGGGATGGTTTTGAGATTCGCCGAAAGCTTTCACTGAGCCCGGCACGGCCCGGCACCCGGCAGGCGACCGCCCCACCGACCGCGCCTCATTACATTACACTCCGCCTAGCGGTTCGGGTGGGCGTCTCTGCCCACGTGTCTCTACAACAAGGACCGCGTCAGCGCCCAGCCTCTCCAGGAGGAGGTCCTGGACGGGGTCCTCCAGGTCCGGGACGCACGGCACGCACCCGCCAGCCGAACGCCGCTGCAACAGTGAACGGGGCAGCTCGTCACGGGGGAGTGCCACGCCGTGTAGCACCAAGTGTTTAGCAGGGCACTGGACCGGAACCAGGGGAGTCCTTTACCCCAAAAAAGAAAGGTAAGGTTACAGACTAGTAAAAAAAATCAGAAAACAATCAGAAAAAAAAATCAAGAAAATCCAAGAAAAAATAAGGAAAAATCAGGAAAAGTCATTTTACAAAAATCAGTAGAAATCAAGACAAATCACGGAAAGCCAGAAAAAGAAAAAAATGGTGGACGCGCTTGAATTTATGGTGGAGGGCCCCTGGCACTGGACCCAACTAAAAATACTTGCAGAAATGGTGACCCTCTTGCTAAGGACACCCAGAAAATGAATAAAAATTGGAAAAAACTAGCTATGCTTAGCTCATGGTTGAGACAGCAAAACCATGGGGGCGATCAACAAAAATTAGGGTGACCACGACTAAAATTTAATTATCAAGGCCATAATTTGTCTGTCTCAACCCTGAATTATTTTTAAGCTTTACACTCGATATGGCTGCCACAACTTTGTATTTTTCTCAGTTGACGACGTGCCATTTTGCCGCAGCGGCACCACCAACCCGCTATCCTCGCCCACCCCATCGCCCTCCAGCCCACACCCGGCCCGGCCCCGGCCCCGGCCCCGGCCCGGCCGCCTCCATCAACCCCCGGATCACGGATGGAAGGGGGTGTTACCGGGTTTTACAGTTTCGGGTCACGGATCTATCAGCCCGGGTCGGGCCGGGCGCCCCACTTTGTTTCATTAATTCTCTGTCGGGGGCCGGGGGGGGAGGGGGTGGGGGTGGGGGGGTAGCATGTCACCGTAAGCCCCGCGAGGACGCGCGCGCGGCGGGCGCGCGGCGAATAGCGTCACGGCTAGCTTCGCCGGTTGACAGAATCGCTTTTATGTAATCTTTGATTCATGAAATTTTAAGCCCTTTTCCGCAAGCGCACGTGTTGTGTACGCCGCGCGCCGGCCGGTGGACACATCTGCCAACAATGGGCAGAGAACGCCCCGCCACGCCCCGCCACGCCCCGCCACGCCCCGCCACGCCCCGCCGTGTTGGACCACTACTGCCTGGTCCGGCCGGCGTGGATGTGCCAATGTTTGAAATGCGCCGAGCCCTGCGTGGGGCGGGGCGGGGAAGGGGTGCTGGGCTGCTGTACGCCACGCCGCGCCACGCCTCGCCACGCCCCGCCCCGCCCAGCCCCGCCCCGCCCCGCCCCGCCCCGCCACGCCGCGCCCTACCTAATCCCCCGTCCGTGAGCTCGCAGTGCGGTGGCGGGGCGGGGCGGCGCGGCTCTCACAACCAGGCATTTCATATTTTTACGTTGCAAATGAAGGCTGTAAAATGAAAATGTTTCCGTTTCCTTTTTGTTTAACTTGGTGTAAGGAGGGCAGGGCGGGGCGCTTACCGGCGAGGTCGACGGTCGACGAGGAGGGGCCCGGCGTCGCCATCCTGGTCCTCTGGGTCGTCTGGCTCGTGGGGGAAGTGCTGGAGGAGGAAGAGGAGGAGTTGCTGGCGTAGGACGGACTAGGGGAGGGGGTACTTGTGGAGGACGCACTAGGATACGGGGTGCTCGTGGAGGAGGTACTAAGATAGGGGGCGCTTGTGGAGGAGGTACTAGGGTAGGGGGTGTTTGTGGAGGTACTAGGATAGGGGGCGCTTGTGGAGGAGGTACTAGGGTAAGAGGTGTTCGTGGGGGTGCTAGGATAGGGGGCGCTTTTGGAGGAGGTACTAGGGTAGGGGGTGTTTGTGGAGGTACTAGGATAGGGGGCGCTTGTGGAGGAGGTACTAGGGTAGGGGGTGTTTGTGGAGGAGGCACTGGGGGTGGAGGTGCTGGAGATGGTGCTCCAGGAGGTGCTGGGGCTGGATGTGCCGGTCGTTGAGGTGAGGGCGGTGGTCATGGTGGTGGTGGTGGTCGTCGTCGTGGTCGTGGTGGTGGCAGTGGCCGTGGTGGAGGACTGAGTCGATGACGACGAGGTCCTGGTGCTGCCCATGCTGTCTGGTGAGTCGTCGTCCAACAGCGTGGAGCCGAGTTTGGCATTCTGTCGCCAGCATTAGGACAGAACTTGTGAGACGAGGAAAACTTAGGCTTGGAAAATTGCTTTGAATCGACTCTCGAATTTCGATCATCAAGTTCATTCAGTTCGACCTTCGGTTTATTTCTAGTGTCTGTTTCCCTCGCTTTACATCTGTGACAGCCGAGCTGCAGGTCGAGATGAATAAAACTTCCCGGGCAAACCGTTCCTCACTCACCTGAGTCGTGGCGAAGCCGTCCTGCGCGGTGCTCGGTACGGTGCTCTGGGCCTCAGGGGTGTCCGTGGTGACCAGCTTGTCCGTCGTGCTCTCCCCCGATGCATCGTCACCGCCGGGTGACGGCGAGATCTCCACCGAGCCCACGTCGCCCGTGGCTGCGGAGATCGGGTCGGCGCCTGCGGCTCGCATCGTCGCGGTGGTGCTCTCCGAGGCCGTGCGCGGGGCCTCGGCCGACTGGCCTGCGTGGACGGCATGGTCAGGGTCAGGGGTCCACGTCGCAGTGACTGCTGCGCCCGTCACGGGAGGCGCTCTGGCCGCGGTCGTAAGGGAGGCGGAGGTCGTACTGCAGGTCGAGGTCGTGCGGGGGTGCGACCCGCGCGTGCTGAGCCGCACGTCACCGGGGACGGCCAGAGTGGTCGTGGTCATGATCGTACGGGGGCGCGTGACGCGCGGAGGAGGGAGGCGGGAGGGGTGCAGCGTGAAAGAGTCATCTCCGTCCGAGGTGGGGGTGGTGGTCGAGGTCGTGCGAGTGTGCGTCAGGTGCGAGGAATGGGTCGTGCTCTCGTCATCCTCGTCCGAGGCCGGGCTGGAGGAGGATGTCGCACGGGCATGGCTCGTCCGTCCAGCGTGGGTCGAGTGCAAGTGATGAGTAGTGTTCTCGTCAGTCTCGTTCGAGGCCGTGCTGGAGAAGGATGTCGCACGGGCATGGGTCGTCCGCGTAGCGTAAGTCGAGTGCGAGTAGCGGGTCCTGTTTTCGTCTTCCTCGTCCGAGGCCGTGCTGGAGGATGTCGTATGGCCGTTTGTCGTCCGCCCAGCATGGATCAAGTGCGAGGGATGGGTCGATGTCTCGTCATCCTCGTCCGAGGCCGTGCTGGAGGAGGATGTCGCGTGGGCATGGGTCGTCCGCGTAGCGTAAGTCACGTGCGAGGTACGGGTCGTGCTCTCGTCATCCTCGTCCGAGCCCGTGGCCGGGGCAGTGGCAGTGGCAGTGGCCGTTCGAGCGTGCGGCGCACGCGAGGTCGTTCCCGTTGTAGACAGTCTTGTGGTCGAGGTCTGGGATCCTGGCGGACAGGTAGAGGAAGGCGGTAGACGGGCGAGGCTGCGAGCGAGCGCCCGGGCAGGGGGTGGCTCTCCGCGGCCTTACTTGAGCAGCTCGCCGTCAGCAGCAAGATGACGGTCACGGCCTCGGCGACGACCATGCCTGCCGGCCTTGGCCTCATGGCCCACGCCGGGCGCGCAGGCCCCAGCCCCAGCCGCAGGGCGCTACTGCCCGCGGGGCGGTGGCCCCCTTATCTCCCCCTCCCCTCCCCCCTCCCCCCGCCCCACCGCACCGCCCTCTACTCGTCAGAATTCTTACGCAGCTCGCTCAGTTTGGAGCGGGTCCGCGCGCCCACTCTCCTCCATAAATGCTCGTTTGCTTGAACACGCTGTGCGAGGAGTAGTAGTTTTCTTTATCATTCTGCTTTGTCTACCATTGAATCATGACCACTTAGTGGTCATGCCACATTTCATGTGTTTATGACATGGAAAAGAAAAAGGTAGCTTTCATGTGCCACCTACCCAAAGCGTAAGAAGGAAGCGTGTTTTGATGTGGAGCACCTTTCGTAAGCATTGTTATAATAATAAAAAATAAAAAATGAACAAAAAGTAGGAAATACAATTTAGTTAAAACTTCCAATGAAATAGAAACGGGCCGCTGCGCTCAGCCAGACGGCCGGGTGGGGGGCCCGCCCTGCCGACGCGAGGGGCGCGCCGTGCTGGAGGTGGAGGCGGAGGCCGCGGCCGAGGCCACCCTCCTGCCCGGGTGCTGCTCGAAGGCAGGCAGCACAGGCCAGACCATCGAGTGCGCTGACGCACCGGAGACTGTCGATGCCGACGACGTCGCAGGTGGCGTCGAGGACGCCGCCGAGGCCGCTGCCGAGGCCGCCGCCGCCGTCGCGGTAGCCGCGGCGGGCGCCTTGCGGTGCTGCGGGTGCAGCTGGTGGCCGGGCGGGGCGGCGGCCGTGGCCGTGTGCGGGCCTCTGCCCCGGCCCGGCGTCCGCGTCCGCTGGCCGCCCTCCTCGTGCGCCTCCTCGTCCAGGTGCGGCTCGTGGTGCGCCGACTCGATCTCCATCAGCCTGTGCATCATCCTGCTCTTGGGGGCGAGGCCCGAGAGCGCGACCGGCGTGCCCCAGAGGGGGCCCGGGGGCGCGGAGCCCACGGGCGCCGACCCGACCGGAGCCACCCCTTCGACGGTGAGGGTGGGGCCGGCCTCGGGGCCCGGCGGCGCCTCCTCCGCGGCGGGCATGACGCCCGACGGCGGCGGCGACGACTCCGGGAGGCGCACGCCCTGGTGCGCCTCCGCGGGCAGCGACGGCACGCACGGCGGGTCGCAGAGGACCCCGGACCCGGGTGCCGCCGCCGCGGGAGGCGCTTCGGGGCCGGCCTCGGCGACGATGACGGGCTCCTGGGGCTCCGCCGGGAGTTGCGGCGTCGCTGGGGTCTGGACGCCGACGGCCGCCTCGGGCGGGCAGTGCGGGGCGCAGGGAGGCGCCTCGGCGTGCCCTGGTGGTGGCGGCGGCGCCGGCGGGGCCGGCGGCAGCGACGTTAACGCCAGGGTCACAGCGACGGGCGCGGGAGGGGCGGCGGGGGCGGCGGGGGCGGCGGGGGCGGCGGGGGCGGCGGGCGCAGCGGGTGTCTGACCCGTAGGAGTTTTGATCTCTGGAGCGAGCTCCACAAACGCCGTCGCGGCTTGGGGGACCGGCGAGGGCGATTGCAGCGCCACCGGAGTGGGTAGCATGGGGTAAGGTGTGGGGAAGGCTAGAGAGGTGGGGGCGGCGGGGACGGCGGGGGCGGCTGGAGGCGGGCTGACGTTTACGACGGCAGGGACGGCAAACACTCCAGGCAAGGAGGGGCTGACGAGCGCTGCACTGGGAACCGCCATGGGGGCGGCGCTGGGGGCACCGCTGGGAGCAGGGCTCGCGACAGAGCTGGGGGCGGCGCTGGGGGAAGTTGTGACGCTGGGGGCGGCGCCGGGGGAAGTGGTGACGCTGGGGGCGGCGCTGGGGGAAGTGGTGACGCTGGGGGCGGCGCTGGGGGAAGTGGTGACGCTTGGGGTGGCGCTGGGGGTCGTGGTGACGCTTGGGGCGGCGCTGGGGGAAGTGGTGACGCTTGGGGCGGCGCTGAGGGTAGTGGTGACGCTCGAGGCGGTGCTGGGCACGGCGCTGACCCGCAGGTTGGCGACGGCCGGCACCGCCAACGACAGAGACACGGGCGCGCGCAGCAGGTCCTGGAGCGTCAGGGGGTGGCCGTCGTCTGCCGAGGCGGAGGACCCCGGTGGCATGCCGGGCCGCTCGATGGTGAAGATGAGCTTGTTGTGGGTCGACTGAACCCCAGCCGCGGCCCCGGCCCCGGCCCCGGCCCCGGCCCCGGCCCCGGCCCCAGCGGCGGGCGCGGCCTTGTGCAAGGGCAGCAGGCTGAGGGGCGCGTGGTCACCCGCGGCCTCGGACACCTCACCGCCAACCTGGATGGGGCCGAACGGCCCTAGGCTCCCGAGGGCGACGGGGCCGTGGAGCTCAGCGTGCTGCCGCCGCGAGGACACCACCACCGCCGACTCCTGGTCCGAGTCGTACGCCAGGAGGACGCTCGGCCGGCCTGCCTCGTCGTCCGCCATGACGCGCAGCTGGTGCGTGGCCGAGATGTGCAGCAGCGGTCTGCCGTGCGCCGCGGCCCCGGGCGTCGTGGTCACGGCCCGGGCGGTGGTCGGGGCGGCGCTGGTGCCGGGGCCGAGGCCGGGGCCAAGGCCAAGGCCGGGGCCGGGGCCGAGGCTGGGCTCGTCGGCCAGCAGCATGCGGGCGCGCGGCGGACCCGGGCCCGCCCCCGCCGCGTGCCTCGTCCTGGCCTCGGCGACGTCCGCGGCCTCCTCGGCGTCGCTACTGGCCCGCGGGTGGGCGGGCGCCGCCGGCGCGGCCCTGGCCAGCACCTGCGCCTGCCTGCTGCTGGCGCCGGCGGCGGCTGGCGCGCTGCGAGGGGAAGGCGGACGGGCGGTCAGCACGGTCACGGTCTGCTCCGGCACTGCGGGCAGCGGAGCGGGCCGGCGCCCGGCACCTAAGCAGGACGGGAAACGCTGGCGTGCAGCGCAGGGCGAAAGGGTGTTCCGAAGGGGGGAGCAATACCCTGCACACCCGAACCAGGTATCACGCCGTCAGACTCGTCATGTTGCCGAAACGCGGCAAGATATCCTGGGAATCGGCGGAAACAATTCAGAGGATATTTTGCCGTTTTCTTTCGGCGTTTCATCACTCCAGTATTTCTACCCGAGAGGCATTCATTTCTGCAATACGATGTTCAAATGATCCAATTATTAGGCGGAAGTTTTTGTGTAAGTGCATTACCGAAGAGAAAGACCCTAAAGTGATCCAATCTTCTGAGTCATACTGGCGTCGTAGGAGAACGTAAAACCTGGGTTTTGTGTGTGGGGGGGTATTCTCGACAAGGGGAAATAGACTTGAGCTTAAAAGTATTACAATTTGAATTTTGAGAAAGTTCAGAGGAACAATTTCAGTGACCTTGCATGAATTTATCGTGAACTTTGGTGAACCTCATCCGAATAACTTCGATTGAGGCGCAGGGACCTTATACGGAAAATTTTACATGAACTTCAACATTCACTGCACGCGACTTTTCCGGAGCCTATTTCCCCTCGTGTAGTATGGCGGGAGTGAAGTATCCCCTGGTCCCGCTCCCCGCCTACCTGGTGCTGGTCGTGCTCTTGGACGGGCGCCGGTGCTTGCGCCCCCTACGCTCCTCCGTGGTCGTGGTCTCCTCCGGCGCGGGTGTGACGCTGGTCTCGTGCTCGTGGTCCTCGCTGTGGTCGGGGGCGGCCGGTGTCGGCGTGGTGCTGGCCTCCTCCTCGACGGTCTCCTCGTGCGTCGGCGTGGCCGGGGCCGGCGTCGTGGTCGGAGGCGGCGCCGTGGGCGGGGTCGTCGTCGGAGGCGGCACCGGCGTCGACGGCGGCCTCGTGTAGGACCCGACAGGGTGCTCCACCGGGCGCTCCGTCGGATGCTCCGGTGGGTGCTCTGTCGGATGCTCCGGTGGGTGCTCTGTCGGATGCTCCGGTGGGTGCTCCGTCGGGTGCTCGGCTGGATGCTCCGGTGGGTGCTCTGTCGGATGCTCCGGCGGGTGCTCCGACGGGTGGTCCGACGGGTGGTCCGACGGGTGGTCCGACGGGTGGTCCGACGGGTGCTCCGGCGGGTGTTCCGGCGGGTGTTCCGTCGGATGCTCCGGCGGGCTCGACCCCTCTGAGCGAACAAGTTTGAACATATTTTTAAGACATGTCCTTTCATCTCAATGTAACCATGTCAATTGAATCGGAAAACTTTGCATGCATCGAAAATTAAAATGAACCAATATATCGCTCGCCTGTAAGTGAGTGAAACTTGCTGGTGAGCGAATGTCTAATTTTGAAGATACGGAACTGAGTACGTGGTCTGCAAGTGTACCCTTGAAGGCCGAAAACACGTCACAGTGACGCTGGTCCGATACTACTCTAGGGGCCATTAGCGTCCTGCTTGCTCACTCACACGGCTATAAAGGGCGGGAGCACTTCCCGCGAGCGTACGTTCCGACACGTGCGAATGAGTGACATCCGTTCATGCACTTGAACTTGAAGTGCACCACCGCGTTGAACTTACCGAGCGGGCCGCCCGTCGCCACCACGCCGTCCTCCAGCGGCATCATGCGGCCCAGGGTGACCCGGCGGTGCGCCGACGCCGAGGTCGACGCCGACGCCGAGGCTGCCACACAGGGGAGGAGAGTTTAAACGAGCAGGGAAGAACGTCGGCGTCACGTCCCTGGACGTCGTTCACAAAATTTCCCGGCCCTCTACATCCGACCCTCCTCCCCACTCCCCTCCCCTCCCCGCACCGGAAGTACCTCGGACGGCGAGCACGACCAGCAGCACGCGCGTGGTCGACGCCATGAGGACCGCCATCCTGGACCCGGGCCGGGCCAGGCAAGAGCCCCTGTAGCAGGCCACTGCGAGCTGCACCGGGCCGCGCCGGGCCGAGCGAAGGGGGTGGGGGTTATCACAACCTGCAGACCACGGCGAGAGAGAGAGAGAGAGAGAGAGAGAGAGAGAGAGAGAGAGAGAGAGAGAGAGACAGAGAGAGAGAGAGGGAGTGAGAGAGGGAGAGAAAAAGAGAGAGAGACAGAGAGAGGGAGAGAGTGAGAGAGAGAGAGAGAGAGAGAGAGAGAGAGAGAGAGAAAGAGAGAGAGAGAGAGAGAGAGAGAGGCAGGGCTCTCTCTCCTTTGCTCTCCCTGTCATACAGGAGGTCTGTGGGTTGCCTACCTGGCAGGCAGGCAGGCGACTCCGTCTTCCCAGCCGATCGGCGCTCGGCGCGTCTCAGAGACGAGAGCGGTGTTTGGTCTCTCTCTCTCTCTCTCTCTCTCTCTCTCTCTCTCTCTCTCTCTCTCTCTCTCTCTCTCTCTCTCTCACTCTCTCTCTCTCTCTCTCTCTCTCTCTCTCTCTCCCCCCTCTCTCTCTCTCTCTGAGGTTCAAGCTTTGAGCCGGTTTCGCCCTTCATTGCGCTTTTGTCCCCTCTATATCTCTCTTTTCCCTTCTCACTTTTCTAGAGAAAAGATGGCGCTCGACGGGAAGGAGCGCGGCGTGGCAGGGCGGGGCGTGGCAGGGCGGGTCATGGCGGGGCGTGGCGGGGCGTGGCGGGGCGGGGTGTTCCGAGGCGCAGGCGATGAGCCGGAAAGTGAACCAAGCCGTAAAAGTAGGAGCGAGGGCAAGGCGGGACGAGGCAGAGCGGGGCGGGGCGGGGCGGGGCGGGGCGGGGCGGGGCGGGGCGGGGCGGGGCGGGGTGGGGCCTGGTGTGCGGTGTGTCTGACAGGAATGGCAGGGTGTTTGGCGGACCGCACCACTTTACGACGGGCCAGGCGCGCTACCGCCCCACAACGACGTGGCGGGGCGGGGCGGGGCGGGGCGGGGCGGGGCGGGGCGGGGCGGGGCGGGGCGGGACAGGGCGGCCAGCGTCCACTACGGTGACAGGCCGTAAACACGGGCGGGCCCGCCCCGCCCCACCCCACCCCATTTCTTGGCAGCCCACCACGCCTCACCCCTATCCCGTTTCGAGGCGTCTCTCCACTCCAACCCTTTGAGCCCCTCCAGGAACAGCCCCGGCCCCGCCTCCTTCGCCCTCACACACTGCTTCCCCTGCCCCCCCTGAGGATGCTGCTCGCCCTGCTCCCGAGACGGCGAAGATCTTCTTGAGGGTCCGACTGGCGCGGCGCGGCCCGGCGCGGCGTGGGGCCTTCAGGGAACCTTTGGTGAACCGACCGTCCGTGTATCGGCCCGACTACCTCGCACGAGCTCCCGAGGGAGAAACAACTCTGAATTTTACTGCACAAATTTTGTAATTTTTTGTGAATGTTTGCTTAAATTTTACCAAACTTTTTATGATTTTTTGTGAATTTTCCTGAATCTCTCTGCATTTTTTGAATTTTCCCGAACTTCCCTGCGTTTCTCTGAATTTTCCTGACTTTTTCTAAATCTCTGAATTTTCCTGAATTTTTCTGAATTACGAGGTGTACAAATATTTCAGGGCTGTTTCCCCCTCGGTAGATCCCCTGCGGAAGACTACAAGAAATCCAGGAAGAAGTCCTCAAGGTGTTTTTTTTTTTTACTCAACTACGCTGCTCTAGAATAGTTCAAGTGAAGGAAATAAAAAGAAATCTACCCAAAGTCACAGTAAAAAAAAATATTCACGCAATTTGTGCACACGACCGTAATTCGCGGTCTTATTTCCCATCTCGACGTTCTCCGTTCGCCTCGAGTGGCAGACAGCTTGGCGCCCCCAAACCGGGCAAGCCCGCAGGGCGACACACCGGGTTAGGGCGTGGGAAGCGTTCTCGTGACGGGGCGTGGGGCGGGGCGGGGCGGGGCGGGGCGGGGCGGGGCGGGGCGGGGCTGGGCGGGGCAGGGCGGTCCAGGAGGAGGAAGGAGGAGGAGGAGTGCCCTCAAGCGTGACGGGCGGAGAGAGAGAGAGAGAGAGAGAGAGAGAGAGAGAGAGAGAGAGAGAGAGAGAGAGAGAGAGAGAGAGAGAGAGAGAGAGAGAGAGAGAGAGAGAGAGAGAGAGGAGTGGTAGGGCGGGGCAGGCCTGGCCGTCCTGGCCGACCGGGGCGTGGCGTGGCGTGGCGTTGCGGGCCACCAACAAACACCGCCAGGGTGCCAGGGTGGGTGCGGCTTTGCAAGAAAAACTCGGCGTGTCCGTTCCGCCGGGCTGGTCCTGCGAGAGGGCGTATGTATGTATGTGTGTGTGTGTGTGTTATAGAGGAACTCTCTACACCCTGCGTGATGTTAGTTTACCCCGGGAGGGGCGAGGGGGTTGAGGAGGGTTGAGGTTGGAGTCCCGGGGGGGAAGCAGGCAAGTCAGCTTGACCGGCCCATCCCCGGGCGTGGCCAGATCCCTGCAACCCCGCGGGGGGATGATAGGTCGTCGGCGCCTGTATGCCTGGCGTCCGAATGAGCAGCGAGTGGAAGTGAGCCGTTCGCGCGACGAGCCATATAAAGGGTCGTGTTTCACTCGCACTACTTCGTTTTCGAACGCCACGCGCGGGGCACGCAGCCTTCTGATTCCCCCGCGCTCTCGTGCCTCCGTCCTTGTCGCACTCATGGCACCGCGTCGCGTGCTATCCCCAACATGTGGATATACGACGAGGACGGAGAAACGAGAGCGATCTTCTTCTGAATCAGTAGGGCTATTACTACTACTACTTCACAACCGCACGCTAGTTGAGGTGACTCTAACTCTAAGGGGTCACATCGGGTCACACGTGGCACACGCAGCGACGCAGCGCAGCGCGCCGGCGGCCTTACTTCATGGCTGACCACTTCCCTGCTGCAGCCTGACGGGCCGGGCTGTCTCGCTGACGGGTGGTCCATCTCCCTCTGCCACACCCCATTTCTCTCTCTCTCTCTCTCTCTCTCTCTCTCTCTCTCTCTCTCTCTCTCTCTCTCTCTCTCTCTCTATCTATCTATCTTTCTTTCTTTCTTTCTCTCTCGCAGCTCCCTGCCTCCCTCCCTTCCTTATTCGCCCCTCCGCACCCTCTTCCACCATCCTCATCCTAAGCCTCTCTCTCCTCTTTCCTTCACCGCCCGCCTCCTACCCGTTCACCTTCTCTCTCTCTCTCTCTCTCTCTCTCTCTCTCTCTCTCTCTCTCTCTCTCACTCTCTCTCTCTCTCTCTCACTCTCTCTCTCCCGCCCACTTGTTCCATTTCTCCCTCGACGCCTTTCTCTCCAAAGCTCTATCCTTACCCTCGTGCCCTTACGCGGCTATTCCGTCATGTCAGTCGAGGGCCGCGGCCGTGTCCCCCCCCTCCCCAACGCCTGAGGCCCCCGCCCCCACTGAGAGCCCTCATTTGTTCCGGCCTCCGCACTCCCGCCCCCGCCGCCCACGCCGCCCCCGCCGCCCCCGCCGCCCCCGCCGCCCCCGCCGCCCCCGCCGCCCCAACTCGCGACAAGCACGCGTTCATAGTTGCGCACTAAATTATGAGTAGAGCATGCTTAGAGTACCGTCGGAAAAGTACCGGCGGAGAAGTACCGTTGAAAAAGAACCGTTGGAAAAGTACCGTCGGAGAGTTCCATCGGATAAGTACCGCTGGAAAAGTACCGTCGGTAAAGTAACGTTAGAAAAGGACCGTCGGAAAAGTACGCAGGTTTAATGTGGGTCGTTCAGATACTGCATGCTGCAGCTGCAGAGGACATGTTTTTTTTGTGTTCAATCCCATCGTAGTGTTGCACACGCGAAAGCCGAGGTGGTAGGTAGCATGATCGGTATGAGGATTAAGCGGGACTGCTTTTTCCTTAACGCGCAGGCGCCTGGGTGTTCTTGGTGTTCTAGAGTGCTTTCCAGATTCAAAACATTCAAAAAAGAAAAAAAAAACACGTTTATCCTTAGTGAAGATAACAGCAACAAAACTTGGTGCTCAGTAATACAAAAAAGAGTAAAGGTCAAGAGGTACATTCTCGAAAACTATAACCGAAAACAATTAATTGAGATTGAGAAAACAAAATGGGGCCGCGTTTCCCTGATGAGGACGTCTAGTTATCTAATAAAAGTCCTCTGCTCAGCCGCCCACCGCGCCGCCATGGGCCGGGGCCGGGCCGGGCCGCCAACTCTCGAGAGATGCATCACTCCGAACAGACACTCCTCACGCCCCCCAGCTGTGTATCAGCACCGCGCCTCCCGCTCCACGAAGCGTCTACCGCTTGCAAATCCCCTAGATCATGGACGGCACGCCACTTGTTTACTCTTTTAACCCTCCCTCCCTCTCTCCCTTCCTCCCCCCCTTCCTCCCCCCCCCCTTCCTCCCTCCCCCCCTCTCCCTCTCTCTCTCCCCCCCCCTCTCTCTCTCTCTCTCTCTCTCTCTCTCTCTCTCTCTCTCTCTCTCTCTCTCTCTCTCTCTCTCTCTCTCTCTCTCCCCTTCGCTCCCCCTCCGCCTCCACGGCCGTGACGACTCACCACGGTGCTTTTCTACTCGAATCGTCGGGATCCGCTTAGGGCTTTTAGGGTGTTTATACCGCCTGATGCCGGCTTGGCTTGGAGTGGCGGGGCGTGGCGGGGCGTGGCGGGGCGGGTTCGAGGTCGTGCCAGAGGGGTCGCGGGACGCACATCATACAGGGACGGGGTGGACCTCCGCGCAGCCCTCTTTTCCTCACTGCCTGCTATACTGTACCGGGGAGCACGAATGCATGCGGGTTGCCTACCTGCCCGGCGCGCGGCTCTCCTCTAGGCCACGGTGGGTGGCGCGGCGCACCGTTAAACAACCATTTCGTAAATGAACAGGAAATATCTGCACTCTAAATGCGAAAGAACAATTTTGTTCCTCTTGTAGAAACGTTTCTGTGCACATCCAGAAAGGATGCAAATTTGTTCCAAAACCAGACAAATTGTGTACAGCTTTGCATAATTTTGTGCACCGACGAGACAAATTTGTTTCATTTTTTATGGACAAAGCATTTGTCCACGCGAATGGACGTTGAAATACGTTGACAGTTCTGCAACAAATTTGTTGAAAACAGGGGCACAATATTTTTGAGGGACATTTTGTTCTTTCTAATTACTCAACTTGTGTATGAAAAGCCACATTTTTGTCCATGAAACCTGTTGTCTAGCGCTATGGATTGTTGCTAGTTAAAGGGACAATAAAATGTCTCTTCGCATTTAGAAGGTGTGAGTTTTGTTAAACGACCATTCACTTTTCATTCGTGTTCATTTACTAAAGAATTGTGTAACTTATTTACAAACTTTATTTACCTGTCGTTTCGCGATTTTTCTTGTTAAGATACTAAATTTTTCATCAAACTATAGGAAAAAACTGTTTTCCGATTTAACAGCAAAATCTGAAAATTTGTTCCTTTTTTTTCAGTTTGGGCTTCCGCCCACCGCGTTACGTTGATTAAATTTACTGAAAAAAGTCAAGTCAACAGTTGGTTTACACCAGAAGCCGCAGTCAAGACTGGAGAGCAACGGTGAGCTGATAGGTGTGCCGGACTGCTCAAAAGTTAAGATGAAGAACTCTTCTTTCACTCAAGGGGGAAACAACTCTGATATTTTTTTTGTACACCTCCTAATTCAGAAAAATTTAAAATAAATTACAAATATTCACAGAAATTCGCGGAAATTCGGGCTAAATTACGGCAAATTCCCATAAAATTTTGGTAAAATCTAAGTGAAAATTCACAGAAATTCCATAAGAGTTCGCAAAAATCCACAAAATGTGTACACCAAAATTCAAAGTTGTTTCCCCTCGCTTTCACTGCGAAGGCACTTTTATCTCATGTATAGGTGTTATATTTTGGCGCTTTTCGTGGATAGATAGATAGATAGATAGATAGATAGATAGATAGAGAGAGAGAGAGAGAGAGAGAGAGAGAGAGAGAGAGAGAGAGAGAGAGAGAGAGAGAGAGAGAGAGAGAGAGAGAGAGAGAGAGAGGAATTCTGTTGACCACACCAGAGGGGACACCAGGCTCAGGCGCTTCATCGCCTCGCTTGCTCCCGTCCCGTCGCCTCTGGCCGTCACGCCAGGCCACCCCGCCCCGCCGCACCCCGCCCCGCCCCGCCCCACCCCGCCCCACCCCGACCGGAGCCGGAGCCGCTCCCCGTGGTAATCCTATGACTCAGTGAGAACAGGGCAGCTGGGGCGGTCGGGCTGGACCAGAGCGTTGCCGGAGCCGTAGCTGCGGCGGGGCGGGGCGGGGCGGGGCGGGGTGGGGTGGGGCGGGGCGGGGTGGCGGGGTGGCGTGTAGATGCCATGCCACTTCGTCACGCACCACCGCTGCTCTGCGACCATTAGTATGCTGTAACTTGACAACTCGCCCCGCGTCCCGCGCGGCGCCTGGAGCGAGGCTAGGCCCAGGATCACTTGGGCCTGTACCGGCGGCAGGCGTCGCATCGGGATGACGTCTTTGTAGACCCGCGGCGCCTGGAGCGAGGCTAGGCCCAGGATCACTTGGGCCTGTACCGGCGGCAGGCGTCGCATCGGGATGACGTCTTTGTAGACCCGCGGCGCCTGGAGCGAGGCTAGGCCCAGGATCACTTGGGCCTGTACCGGCGGCAGGCGTCGCATCGGGATGACGTCTTTGTAGACCCGCGGCGCCTGGAGCGAGGCTAGGCCCAGGATCACTTGGGCCTGTACCGGCGGCAGGCGTCGCATCGGGATGACGTCTTTGTAGACCCGCGGCGCCTGGAGCGAGGCTAGGCCCAGGATCACTTGGGCCTGTACCGGCGGCAGGCGTCGCATCGGGATGACGTCTTTGTAGACCCGCGGCGCCTGGAGCGAGGCTAGGCCCAGGATCACTTGGGCCTGTACCGGCGGCAGGCGTCGCATCGGGATGACGTCTTTGTAGACCCGCGGCGCCTGGAGCGAGGCTAGGCCCAGGATCACTTGGGCCTGTACCGGCGGCAGGCGTCGCATCGGGATGACGTCTTTGTAGACCCGCGGCGCCTGGAGCGAGGCTAGGCCCAGGATCACTTGGGCCTGTACCGGCGGCAGGCGTCGCATCGGGATGACGTCTTTGTAGACCCGCGGCGCCTGGAGCGAGGCTAGGCCCAGGATCACTTGGGCCTGTACCGGCGGCAGGCGTCGCATCGGGATGACGTCTTTGTAGACCCGCTGCGTCGTGGTGGTCGTCACGCAACAGCCGACAAGACTGCGGGTATATTCACGGCGGGAAAACCCTCAACACGGAGAATATGTACTCGTTACTGCGAGGCATTGCCCCTACGGCAGTACACTGGAAAAACAAAGGTGCGACATATTGCCTTTCAGTGGCACTATTATTGCAATACCGCCTTTGGAGAGGCACTAAAACAGCAGTGTTGCCAGAAGGCTATTCAAAATTCGGCTAAATGCACCCGTGTGCAACGGGCCTGTATCTCCGCCTGCCCACTATTGTGCTGTCACTATATGCCATAGGTGTGCTGTCTTTATACGCCTATGGCAGCGGTTCTCAACCTTAGGGTCGC